>BHDV01065520.1:79785-103740 GCA_005406045.1 Adoxophyes honmai
TACATGAACCAAATGTTATTGGAAACATTTTCTATGAAACAAAATTCTTTGAATCTTCTGTCTGTAAAAGAAGGTGACACCCAAGTTAAGCAGTGCAGTGACAGATATAGCCTATCTCGCGCGCACCTCGATTTTCACCTTGTGCTAAGCTGCTTGATACTCGGTTCCACGCACGTGTCAAGTCGCGCGTGTTACCGTGCTAAGCCTACAAATCGCGGACCTCCTAGATCTTATCAACCTATTCTATGTTGGTTAAAAATGAGGCGGGAGCAAATCCTAATGGCCTGCCAACGTTCTTTGGAGGTTAATTTGTCAAACCATTGTGTTTTTTAGCATTTTTGGAAAGGACCCCCACGAGCCGTATTGTTTTTTTATCTGCTGCAATGTTTACAAAAAGCAGTCGTCTACCTGTCTGTTTGGAAGCGAGCAAAAAAAAAATGAAAAATGTACTTTGTAAGCATGGATAATGTGCGTATTTAAAGACGGCAGTACGCGAATGATGATTATGATAACATGGTCAGCGGTGGACATAAACTGGCCTGTTTATGTACTTAGACAGCGAGCGGGCCTCAATCGGCGTTCTGTTAAATAGACAAAGGTCAAACGTGTATTGTTCGGAATGCATTAAAATTGGGAAATAGATGCTCGTTGCTACAAAATAGCTGAATTAATTACTGATATTGATACTGGATTAACTAAAGAACATATCAACGCCTGACAGGTGGAATGGGATAAGCGACATTGATTTAGGATATTGAGTTAAATACAATGATAGGATTCAGCAAAGTTTGCTCTGAAGGCGAAATAGGATAACTTACTATTCTTAAAATGTCGTTTATTACATTTCGCCTTTCAAGCATCAATATGACATTTATTTTGCGGTTGCAATTTCTAGTAGTTATAGTTTATAGTGTATATGTAGGGTATAAAATGATACCTGTATTTGCGAGAGTTGCAAATATCCCTGTACCCGCTTACACTTACATACTTGGCAATTTCATTATTCTACATTACAGCATTGCACGCAAAACACCACATAGACAAAACCGTGATTAAATGTAGCATATTTTAATTTTTTAGATTAAAAGATACTATAGTGACAGATTGCTAGCCTGTCGTCGAAAATTATATGAGGTATAATGCAATAATGTATAACTAACCTATTAATATATCTATTGAACCGAATTATACTGTACGATCTGGGAAGGAACAGTAAACATATATTCTTTTATGATAATTCGAATGCTCGTTTAGAACTGTTTCGATGTCGGTATTTTTCTAATCTTGTATGTTTTTATTTGATGAATACGATTATCTTATGGGTATTTGGATTCTCAACGATTATATCTAAATACATTAATCCTGTACAATAATTTCAAGCTTTATGAAGAAGGAGAACTATTTGGCAGCCGCAAGCAAACTTGGTCAACATTCGGTGTTAGTAAACATATGTATGTATGTATGTATGTAAACATCTGCTTATTTCTTAATTTAATGGCCCGTTTCGTGCCAAACGGGCCATATTATTCCGCTGAGGATATTTCAAGAACGTGCGCAATATTATCGTGGTTCACTTGATCAGACCTATACTCCGTTTTTTTTGGGTTGAGAAATTTAACTGTCAAATCCTTACACATTTTTGAGTAATCCCAAGATATCGGCGCAAATTATGATGATGTTTGATTTAAGAACATTATAACAAAGAATGTTAAGTGTATTTGCATAAATATTTTCCAGTTTTACTAATGAATTCCAGAGATAATTTCAAATTGTGACCGTTAAATTTCTCAACCCAAAAAAAACGGAGTATAGGAAGTTTGTATAAAAAAAAGGACTCACGGTGTCGTCGTTTGTTTTGAAGTCGTTGAAGAGTCGGTTGCTGCTGAGTTTCTGGTTGAGGGATTTGACGTTGGCGGTGACAGCGATCAAGTTGACTGTGAGCTGGTCGACTTCTGTACGCAGACGCGCCAGCTGGACCTCCCGCGCCAGCGTCAGCACGGCCAGGCACAGCACCACGGCTCCGACGCCCGTCACCAGGGCGATCACACAAGCCCTGCTCTTCTTCGCCGGCTCCCGGTACTCCCTCTCAAACTCACCGGTCACTAAGTTCTTGGACATGTCCTTCACTTCCTTCAAGGCTTCCGTTTGGGTGTACATCGCGGTCGGGAGGAGCGAATAGTTCTTTGCCATAACAAAACAAAACACTGCACACGTCACTGGGGCATATTAGGGTCGGGGGCGGGTCGAGTCGTAGTCTTAATTTGTGCACGTGCGGGAGTGCGAGACGGGACGCGCGTGCGCGGCGGGACGGACCGGCGAGGAGTGGCGCGCCGGCGGCCTGCGCCCGCGCATCATCCGATGCAATCCGGGCACGTAAACAACATCCCAAACTTTCCAACTCAAATTTGCAACGCATCAAATTAAAAATCTTCTGCAGCCCTGTCTAGATATTGTTTTTGTGCCATAGCAGTGACATTTACGTACAATGTTTACACGTGTTATGTCACAGCTACTGATAGCAACGTCGCCGAGATAAACGCTTCGGTTATAATGCGAAGTAACTGTTTAATTAAACGAGGCTTCGGTATCTTTTTTTACGTCATCAGATACTCCGATGACCTATAAATGTGATTGCTAGGAGTTTTGCGGGTGGGGTATGACCTCGTGATGGGACTATTTAGGATTGCTAGGTATCCTAACACTAACCCTGAAACAAAACAGCTACTAATATTTGTACTGTTGTGCTCTAATATGGAGGGTTATAGCCAGTAAAATGCACAAGCCCTCTGGGTTAGCAACAACATGGTGATACCGATCAGGTGACACACTTATTTTCCTCCCTTGTTATACTTAATGACGCGCGTATTGTAGCGAAAACATCAAATTTAGCATGACTAAAGTCGTTTTATCAAATCCTCACTAAATAGGTACTTATATGTACAGGTCTATTGTCAAAAAGTCGTCAAAATTATTAAAATCAAGCGCTGAACCAAGGTGTATTTGCAGTATGCACTTGGTAGTTTCCGAATAAATTGTGAATGATAAATATATAGTAAATTTTACGATAAGCTATTGATAAAGAAGTGTTGCCACATTTTACCAAAAATTAAAGCATCATCACACTGTCAGCCATCATTCCAATCTCCTCAGAAATTAAAACAAATCTGGGATTAAGTCACTTTTCAGTCGAGAGTTAATAAATTTTTCATCTGATTCAGGTAACTCACTCTGGCCCGCTTTTTTCCACATGAAGACATACATTTCCAAGACTAATTTTTGTTCTTGTTTCGTCGAGTTACAATATAGATCAAGTCACACATCGGTCAACATTACGCAACGGCTAGAGACCGCTTCATTAGATTTCTAGTACGGATGCGGGCGCATAGATGCTTGTGATTGTTCGTCTTGCACTCGTAATTAGACCAGCATGCTTCGTTTTGAAGCTATACCCAGTCGCATTGTCCATTATGACAAATACAAAGACGAAGGGCTGAAAAAAGGTGTCACTGAGCCCCGGAAGATAGTTCACTGGCGCGTATATAAGCTACAAATATACACAAAAAATATGACAGTCGTAATAAGAAAAAAACATAACATTTCGAGTTATAGTAGTTTAGGTTTTTTTTTATGACAAAACATTTAAAAGATCCAAGGGTACTTATGAATACACACACACACACACACACACACACACACACACACATCCTCACGCCCGTATTCCCAAGAGGGGTAGGCAGAGCACATGAATTCAAAAATCCAGTGCCACGTTTAGCAATTTCAGGGTAATCAGATGGTAAAGCGTGATATTGTAGTTGCAGGTTGCTAGCCCTTCGCCTACAATACACTATTAAATTAACCCTTTGCTTTCCCAGAGTCTCCTCTTACGACACCCACGGAAAGAAAAGGGGAGGTGCTATTCTAACCCGGCACCACGCGGGCCACTTACGGGACTTATGAATACCCCTGTAAATTTTCACAAGGGGCGTCCGTTACTCACTGTATACAATAAACACTTGTCTTCTTTTTGGTCGGATTTCAACAGTGCTAGCAGGCTAGCACTGCTACCCTAAACTGAGTTTACATAATAACAGGAATCAATTCTAAAATAATTATAATTTCTTGAAGCTGGCTACGGAATCATGCACTTTTGTAAAAAAAAACCTTGAATAAAATGTAACTTTGGATTTCATTTACTGCATGGTAGCAGTTAATTTCAAGTTAGGACACACGCTAGAAAATAGATTAAAATGAAACAGCACAACAATGTTTTAAAAAGGTTTTAATTTTGACCATCAAGAAGACGCAACTGACGACTGGAATAACCATATTTTCCCCGGGACTGTTCGCAGCAGCGTCGCCATAGACTCCAACCCAACTTCGACTAGTCTTCTCAGTTCCGTAGTTTTGTTCTTCGATTTTTCATTTACCGTTGGCCGAGGCTTGGCATTGGTCGGGCGATACGTCGACGTTCGGTAGTGTCTTTCTGTCGTCTGGTGAATCGGCCGGTACGTTGTGGGTCTATGTATGGGCGGGAAGTAAGACCCTGGAGTGCTGGGGGGATAATATGGTGGCTGATACGGTGGTAGTGGTGTGTTTTGTGGGTAATAAGGCGGCTGGTGCGGTAGTAGTGATGTCATTGGTGGGTAATAAGGCGGCTGGTGCGGTGGTAGTGGTGTATTAGGTGGAAAATACGGAGGTTGGTACGGTGGTTGCACAATTGTTGGTGGATAAAAGGGTGGTTGAGAGGGAGTTCGTACTGTGGTGGGTGGATAAAGAGGTGGTTGGTAGGGAGGTCGCACAGTAGTGGGTGGATAAAAAGGTGGTTGGTATGGAGGTCGTACTGTTGTGGGTGGATAAGCAGGTGGTTGGTAGGGAGGTCGCACAGTGGTGGGTGGATAAACAGGTGGTTGGTAGGGAGGTCGCACAGTGGTGGGTGGATAAACAGATGGTTGGTAGGGAGGTCGCACAGTGGTGGGTGGATAAAGAGGTGGTTGGTAGGGAGGTCGCACAGTTGTGGGTGGATAGACATGTAGTTGGTAAGGAGGCCGCACAGTGGTGGGTGGATAGATTGGTGGTTGATAGGAAGGTTGCACAGTAGTGGGTGGATAAACAGGTGGTTGGTAGGGAGGCCGCAACCTGATGGGTGGAAAAAGCGGTGGTTGGTAGGGAGGTCGCACAGTGGTGGGTGGATAAAGAGGTGGTTGGTATGGAGGTCGCACAGTGGTGGGTGGATAAAGAGGTGGTTGGTAAGGAGGTCGCACAGTGGTGGGTGGATAAACATGTCTGGATGTACTTGAAGGATAGTTGTGGATTGTAGGAGGAGGGTTGTACAAGGGCCTTTGTGAGGAAGTTAAGATAATTGACGGCCTTGTGGGTGGATACAGATGTTTCGGTGTGGTTGGTGGATATGGAGGCCTAGTGGGAGGTGGAGTTTGGTACAAAGGTTTCCTGGTGGTCTTTACAATGATAGGATTCGTCTGTGGGTACCGATGGCTTTGCATGGTGGTTGGGTGGTAATGCCTTGTAGTTTGACGATATCTTTGAGTGGTCGATGGATAGGTATGATGCTGTGTGGCTCTGTGCTGCGGTCGAGGCGTCGTGTGTCTTGCGGTGGTATAGCGGGGTTTCGGCGTGGTTCTTTTTGTAATCCTTGCGGATAATTTGTTAACCGCATTGTTGACCTTCGACTTCAAGCTATTGGATCTTTTAAATCGTTCTTGATTAACACTTCCGATTGGGTCACTATTTTCATGTCGGCTTTGCACAATTGATAACGTAGTTTCAGATTGTTCATGATTGTCCACATTCTCTTCCAAAGTACTTATACTTATATCACAAACTACTCCGTAGTGAAGGTAACAAACGAAACAACACAACGCGAAATAAAATTTGTAACTCATAGCGTCAACGTCGTAACACTGTCAAATCTGATATAGTTGTGAACATTAATGCATTTAGTTTTTGTTAAACGCTTAATGATATGTTTCGTAAAAATGGCAGAGTTCCGATAACCTTTTGTACTTGATATTTGATATTTATAAATGTTTAATGAGCTTCTAAAGAATAAGTGATTACTAAATTGATCTACGCTGACAAGAAACGGAAATTTGAAATATCTAACAACACTTAAAATAATTAGCTTATTAGGTAAGTACTTAAACGAGTACCTATACCTACCTACTTATCGTAAGCATGTTAACGATATTGTAACATATTACCAAATAGCAGGCTTGAGGACAAGACCATAACATCAGAAAAATGAACTAATTTACTAGGTATTTAAAACTTATAAGGTTAAACCCAATTTCGCAGTTCGAGTGCTAAGGACCGATCCTGCCCTTGCACTTGTAGCGACTAGCAACCCTAGCACCACCTATCGTCAAGTAGTAGAACTTCTTCCACAAACGTCATCAACTGTCAAAGTGTTCTACTTCGCGCTGACGAAGTTTTGACCATCGGTTCCATAAATACAACTTCCAATTTTCTCTCAGTGGACTTCGGTCCCCAGGCATAACATCTGCCTGGAGAGAGATCTCTCTATTGGAGATTTCCACACACTTAATGAAATAAGTTTGTTCAATGGCAAATTACCCATCAACAATACAAAGAGTCCACGTTTTATTCACGTCCAGTCATTAACATTAAGTAGACTAAGCGCAGTACATTCCCCATTAAATAGAAACAAGCAATTAAACTGCGAGTTGGCGAGCTGCGTTGACAGTTGAGTCTAGATTCCTTCCTATAAATAGACTGGCGCCTTAATAAAAGCAGTTCGACTAGCATGACATTTGCAACTATTAATGAAGCTAGGTGCAAAGTTTACGCTTTGTTTTCATGCTACCCTGGTACATTTGATCCAGTTTTTATGTGAAATGTCTTCCTAAAATTACAGAATTAAGTGCGTTGGTATTTTTGGTTGACAAACGCCTAAAGTTTTACATATAGCAATGTATGAAATACAGTCTACATGCATACACATACATGACACCTACATTCCTAAATAAGATATACGGGGCCACAAAGCGCTACATAAACAAAACCATGACTCTTTCACGTTTCGTAGCCATTTCCAGTATACTTTTTAGGTTTTCAGTTGGCAAGTAATACTTACGTAGGGTGACCGCACCGGTAATGGACATAGAACCAGTAATGGACAATGACTCTTATTTACTACCCACTAAGGAAAAGTCATTTGTTTTACAACAATCAATTCACAACTCTATGGTCTTTAAATTATGAATGAAGTGTCCATCACTGGTGCTTGTCAACTTAAACCGTCCATAACCGGTGCCGTCACCCTAGTAGTGACAGGTTGGTAGCCTCTCACCTAAAATGTACCTTAACCTATTTTCTTAGTCACTTCTTACAACGTGCACAGGAAAAATTAGAAGAGTTATTCAAAATCCGACGCCATACAGAAGAGAAGTAGTCTACGGCATCTAAATTGGCAAGGTTTTGGAGTATAGCGGTTAAGTCCACACATCACTTTATAACAGAAAAAGTGGAGCTCGAACTTACCCCTACTTAAAATCTTGCCAAGATAGATGCCGGGGACTGTAAACACAACTATTGGAACTTCACAAAACGTATTAATTTTGCTTGCGCCGCGTTAAACGAATTGCTCCTAATATGAACTAGGCGTATTTTTATCGAACACCAATTCCCATTTCAATAGAAGCTATAATAATATAGTGAGTTCGTATAATAAAGCAGCTCACATAATGGTCGGCGGGCTCTCCATCTTTTTGATGTTTTCACGGGTCCGTACCCAAGGAACCTTTTATTGGGTAGGGCTCCTATTTCCATGTCAAGGGGTCAGCACTCAATTTCCTGCAAGCACTATGCTCAAAATAGATCTTTGCCAGGAATATACATGTGCTTAAAGTAGATATGGGTGGTTAGATAACTTCCCAAAAATCGTTATTTCTCGTAATAAAATTTCTATTCGCATTTGACACCCAAGTTTAAACGTTTATGAGATTATTTCATGGGATAACTTACGTACAAATATCGGTACAAAATTTGATTCTTCGTTAACTTTCGATAGTGGAGGCACAGCGCTTTAAGATTTCAAAGAAACTGGTACCACTGGTTAGGTATATAATTTTCGTATTTTTGAATAAAAAATAGGCTATACTAGGAAAGTGTCAACTTTCAAGCGTCTGTGAGACCACCGTGCGTGATCAATGGCAATTGTCAGTTCTACTTGATCGTATAGCTAACCAATTGAAGCTATTGTCGAAGTCAGTTAACTGATCGAAAATGGGTAATAGATGACTGACGACAATTTCAATGGACAGCCACTGATCTAGACATAGTGAAACAAAGTTGACGGTTTCGATTGAAATAGCATCTGTGAAACTTCTATTAAAATTGGTAATAACTTGTATCAATCTAGAATTTGTAGACGTAGCTGCGAAGCGTGATATAGTCATAATCATGGTATTGTCGATGTCACGTTTCGTGTGCTCTGCCTACCCCATTTGAGAACTAAGGCGTAATTGTACGTATGTATTTAACAATCTCAATACTTCTTTAATCTTTATGTTACGATTTTTTTTGTATGTATTTTACAAGGTATGTATGTATTTCCAAATGGGGTAGGCAGAGCACACGAAACGCTACATTTTTCATAGCCACGTTTAGCATAATTTTAGGCTTACAAACAGATGGAAGAGGCATACTAGTCACAGGTAGCTTGTCGCTTAAAACATACATAAACCTATTTCCGTAGTCGCACTAATGACATCCACAGAAGAAATGAAGAGGCGTTATTATAACCCGACACCACACAGTGGAACCTCTACTAAAATTGGTCATAAGGGTCAGCTCACACCGAGACGAGACGCGACGAGACGCGGCGCGACGATGCATAAAGCGGCCAGTGGTTTCGCGCTACGCCGCGCGGCGCTGCGCTACGTCTCGAGGCGCAGCGCTACGTATTCTGTATACTGACAATGAAATATGAACCTTATCTTGTAACACATAAAGTATATTTTGAGTTGTTCTATTAAAAATTTTCGTGCATCGCTGCGTCGCGTCCTGTCTCGGTGTGAATTGACCCTAACTCGTTATAAATCGCAATTGACTGCACATTCTCTAGAGTTCTTTACTGTTACGATACGTATTAAAATCTTTGTCTGTCTTTCTGTATATCTTATCTGTGTTCACAGAAAAATAATAACAAACCATTAAGCAACTATTCGATGCATCAGCGACTCGTGCGCATAAAAAATGCACTCGCTGCAAAGACGAAATATTTGCGGGGGCGAAAACGTACTCATTCATTGACAAACAGCAGTCCCAGACATCGTATGGCAGTAGGTATAATAATCAATATACCTATCTACGTTACATATTACAACATACATACAATCACGCCTATGTTCCCAAGTGGGGTAGGCAGAGCACACGACGTGACATAGACAAAATCATGATTATGATTAGGTATTACAGGCTTCGCAGCCACTTCTTATATGTATAATTTTAGGATTTTTAGGTTTGAAAACAGATGGAAGCGTGAATAGTGACAGGTTGCTAGCCTGTTGCTTATCATACCTTAAACCTATTTCCTTAGTCGCCTCTTACGACATCCACGGATGAAAAGGAGAAGTGTTATTCTATCCCGACAGCACACAGGAAATAAACAGGACTACACAGGAATAGATATACATATTGACGTCTATATAACGTATACTACCAAGAGTTCGTCCTTTTCTTACGCTGTGGCGTCTTTGCGAATACTTAAACGCCTACGAGCGGTTGTACCGCAATAATCTGTTCAGACGGATTTTCAAAGACAGGATTCCAGGGGCCTTAGCGTAGTTTATCCCCGGATCAAAAGTAAAACCGGCCAAGTGCGAACCGGACTCGCACTCAAAGGTTTCCGTTTCAGTGCCAAAAACTGCTAAAAAATCACGTTTGTTGAATGGGAGACTGCCTTAAATACTTGTTTTATTTTATTTCAATTTAATTAATTATTTACTTTTAAAGTACTTAGATCTATACTAATATTATAAAGCAGAAGAGTTTATTTGTTTGTTTGAACGCGCTAATCTCAGGAACTACTGGTTCGTATTGAAAAAATCTTTTTGTGTTGGACCATTTATCGAGAAAGACTTTACGCTAAATAACATCACGCTGCAACTAATAGGAGCGAAGACACATTGGGAAATGTATAAAAAACGGGGGAAATTAGACACTATTCCACGCGGACGGAGTCGCGGGCACAGCTAGTATTAGATATTCTGTCAACATTTCATGTGTTATTTTGGCCCCAGCGCCACATACGTCGAGTGGCTGAACTAAACGGTTCTACATCGCGCTAACGAAGTTTTGACGGACGGTTGCACAAATACAACTTCCAACTTCCTCTCTGTGGACTTTGGTTCTCAGGCGTAACATCTGCCTGGAGAGAAATCTCTCAATTGAGTCTTTCCCACAATATCAACCCAAACCCACCAAAAAAATCACGGTTGTTGAATGGGAGCCCCTCGTGAATACAGTAGGACCTCTTTAATCCGAACACTGAAAATTTTGCCCCCGTCCGGATTAGTGGAGCGTTCGGATTATAGGGATATAGATAACAAGGGTATTTTTTGTGAATAAAACTACTTTATAGGTACATAAATAATACAAAGTCTGTATTCATCTATAAACTTTACATGTTTTATTCAACTTTTTGTAGAAATCCAGTATTTTGGTTTGTCGTGTGGTATTTAATGACAAATAAAATGCTTTGTCTCGCAATTTACGTAAAAGCGGGGGCGTTCGGATAATGGGTCAGGACCAAAAAGTTGCACCTGCGTTAAATCGTGATTATAATTACATCAAACTTTTCCGTTGTGACACGAAAATTAGCTATACGTTTATACGTTAATTTTCGTGTCACAACGGAAAAGTTAGTAGTAATTTCAAATACGACTTAACGCACCTTAACGCAGGTGCAAACTTTTTGGTCCTGACCCTAATGTGAATAATTCTAGCACGGTTCGTGAGATACGACCTGGCGACAGACGGACGGACGGACAGCGAAGTCTCAGTAATAGTCACGTTTTCACCGTTTGGATACGGAACCCAAAAAGCATTTACCGTGTCTTTTTTCCACGATCGGTTGGAGCTGCACTTTTTTTGTCGGGGATTTAATAAAAGTAGATATGCTAAGTACTATAGCAGGCCACCGTTCCTCTAGTGTGTTTGAATTTCAATAGCCTTTGAATTTTTTTTAAACTGACTTCGCCAAAATCACGCACATTTGATACGCAATATTTATCGTTTACACTTCTCAATCATTAAATAAGTAAACAGTGTTTAACAACTGTTTTGACATTAAATAACTTTTTTTATTATTTCGTCCATTTCTTTGTTTAAAAATTTTATGCATATAGGCTCCTAAGAGCACTTTTACACGTCATTTTTGATTCTACCAGCGCTTCGGAAAAACCACATTGCCAAGAAGAATACGCCGCAAGAAACCTGGCAGAAAGTCATTTAAAAAAAAATACAAAATTAAATTATTATGTACATAATTTCAAAAACACTGCTAAGCTAAAGGAGAATCATGCAAGACGCGATCACATGTCAAAAAGCCTACACAACGAATTAGCCTCGTGTTTATAATTCCGAAACCTATTCAGGAACATCCTTGGACCATTTCTGGAGGCCTTGGCGTGTCGTCTGGCATTCCGATGCTTCCAAGTTAGGCCTATGATGTCATCTAAAGACGCCAGGAGTCGGGTAACATGTGCTAGCTAAACGAAAAACAACGCGCCCACTTTTTAGTAACAAAAATTGCAGTTGAGTGTTCGACGATTCGAGGCAAAGCTGAGAATGGAAACTGAGACAGTGCCCCCAAGCGGCACGTTTGCATAACTGCCGCGGTCAACACGTCTCCGTATATTCTTCGCGTTAATTCGCAAACGACATCGTTATGGAATCCATGACCGTTTTGATTACACTAGACGTTCTGCTTGTGTCATCTATCACCCAAATCACGCAATTCACGCAGCCAAGACAATCTGTTATCTTTTGATGATAATAAATAATTCAACCAATGGCAGGCAAGGACTTGAAAACGGTTAGTCCCCTAAAATTGTAAACTTAACAAAATATCCATCGTCAACTTGATTAGGTTAGATTATTTTAGACACGATAAGTACAAAAAGATATATTTATACTAATTAACTACTAACCTAAATCCGCTAATGAATATCTGTACCTACCAACAGAAACTACTTAACAATTACAATGAAATGAAATACAATGAGAAGAAATGCTATACGATTGGGCCAAAGTAAATGTACCAAACTTGGCAAGTTTTTTTTAGAGGGGGTAAGCATTCGCATCGCTTTTACCCCCACCATTTAAAATCTGGTCAAGTTAGGGTCTCACCAAACCAGTCGACGCCTTTTCGGCAAAATGCGGGTAGAAAAAGCTTTATGCCAACGCAATAAGGGCGAACAAGACGTGAATTGGCTCGGCCATTCTCGGTCGAACGAGCCGATCCGTTTGACGTCTTCTTCGCCCTTATTGCGTTGACATAACGCTTTTTCTACCCGCAATTTGCCGAAGAGGCGTCGACTAATGTGGGGAGACCCTTAATTGCCGAGCACAATACCAGTAAGTCGGTGAACTCCCACGCAGTCTCAATGTTTCTTCAGATATCTAATCAACTGTAAAATGTTATTTAATCTATATCCTTCATCAGCGGTACCAATAGGATAGTGATAAATAATTAATTACTTTACCCGTGTGGTGCGGGGTTAGAATAGCACCTCCCCCTTTCCTCCCGTGGGTGTCGTAAGAGGCGACTCTGGGAAAGGGTTAGTGTATTGTAGGCGATGGGCTAGCAACCTGTTACTACAATATCACGTTTTACCATCTGATTGATTACCCTGAAATTGCTAAACGGCACTGGATTTTCGAATTCATGTGCTCTGGCTACCCCTCTTGGGAATACGGGCGTGAGGATATGTGTGTGTGTGTGTGTGTGTACTTACACCAACAAGGTATAATTGTGACTGCCAGTTGCAGACTTAAAAGTTAAAAGCATATGCAGGCAGCCTGTATTCTGTATATGCTTTTAAGTCTGCAACTGGCACATCACAACTATGCTTTCAAGACAACAAAGAAGTAAAAAATAGCAATTCACTTGCACCGATTGTAAGACTAAATCAATGCGAACATACGATATGATAATATATGATAATCAAAAGCAAATATGATACGATATTTCCATTCTAGTCTATTCTATAAAAATGTATGCATGTAATAGGTATACTAGTTAAGGATATTACAAATATACATCATGGATGCATAGGTACCTAGAGCTATACAGATAATCGGTTATTCACTAATTTATAATCGAGAGATAACAATCAGGAGCGGACAGCGGTGGTTGTCTAAGATTTGGTCACAGTTTAAGATTTGTGAATTCGAAAACATAGGATTTTATAAAAGAACACAGTCATTTGGTGCCGGGAAAAATTATAAAAGGCTAGGCTGCTTCGAAGTGCGATTTAAGTGTGTGTACGAGTATTTTGTATGAGCGTGTTGAATTAGAAAAGCCTACGCTCAACAGTGGGCGTCTTCTTTATTTTATTTTTTATTTTTTTTTATTTTAAGAACAATTACAATAGTAAGCTAACAGTACAGACCAAAACGCCTACTACGCTATAATATTCTTCCTACCAATCAAGTCTGATATAACAATTGAAGCCTGTTCAAGCATGTTCATATTCAATCGCAGAAGAATCGTGTACCTAACTCTACTCCCACGTGGAAAAGGGATTGTCCCATCATTGGAATCGTTTCTCGCTACCCTCCAAATGCGAATATTCTCGAAGCCTGGCACAAACAGTTACAAGAAAGGCAAACAGTGCCACGTGCACGTGCACGCACGTAAACACGCCCCTGAATCACCGCTGCCGGTGTCGCGTGGCGGTTCTAGGCAACGATTCATGGACGACAGGCTGTCGAGCGAGGCGGCACAGCGAAAACAGTGGCTCATTGGAACAGCCGACTTAGCACAGCAAGGAACGAGTAGAGATCATAAAATCATAATCATTTCAACCATAAGACAGCCACTGCTGAACATAGCCCTCCCCTTTAAACTTCCATAAGTATCTGTTGGAAGCGACCTGCCTCCAGCATTTTCCGGCAACCTTTATAAGTCCTCTGTCCATCTTGTAGGTAGACGTCCTAAGCTGCGCTTGCTGGTCCGTGGTCGCCGCTCGAGCACTTTTCGACCCCATTGGCCTTCTGCTCTAACTAGAGACGTAAGAAAGTGTCAGGTAGTCCATCCTGGGCGCGTGCCATCTGGCGAGTATTGCTGCGCTAAGTCTACTGCGATGACTTTTTGAATGAGCAGAGTCGAAGACTTTGGTCCTACATCTAGGTCTGCCATAATTTAGAGCAAGTAAAGTATGACTGCGCACTACCACAAAATTTACCCGTCGCTGCCGTTTTGCATTTTACATCAGATTCTAATTGCCATATGGGTCTTAGCGTGTTTTTTTTTATTTCATTTTATTTTATGACCTTCCCATTTCTGAATTTAAGCTAAAAATATCTTAAAAGTGGCTAAGGGTGAAGTTACATCTATCAGCATCGAATCGCATTTTGCCATACAAAAACGCGCTATTGTATGGATATCCGTCAGCATCAATTCACCCTTCAGCATCGATTCAGCTCCAGCATTAAATGCTTATAAGGGTGAAGTTACATCTATCAGCATCGAATCGCATTTTGCCATACAAAAACGTGCTATTGTATGGATATCCGTCAGCATCAATTCACCCTTCAGCATCGATTCAGCTTCAGCATTAAATGCTTATAAGTGTAACTATCCACTTCCCATGCTGAAGAATGCTTAATCAAGTTGAAGCATGAGAACGGCTGCTTAAAGCGTGAGATTAGATGCTTTCGGATGAGAATAGCTGCTTACGCATGCGACAAGACGCTTGCGATTGACAACGGCTGCTTAAGAGTGAGAGGCGGGATGCTTACGAATGAGAAAGGCTGCTTACGCAGAGAAAAGGAGGAAGAGTGCAAATGGGCAGCCGAACGCGTCATTAATGTCATTATCACAACGTGTTCGTCGATCAAAGTGCACAAATTTGTTTACTTCCAATAATTTCAATAATTACCTATATTTCATCAATATAGACGAGGAAAAGTTTAAATTAACATTTCATTTGCGGCGTCGTGATTGCAGATAGCATGCGGCAGCATACGATAGCATGCGGCAGCATATAAAAGTACGCGATAGGATACTTAAGCAGATAAAAATATGCTATAGCAGCTGAACGCATGCGATGCGTATAGTGAGTTTGAAATCATCCAGCTAAATGCGATTCGATGCTGATAAATGTAACTTCACCCTAAGTGTAACTATCTACTTCTCATGCTGAAGAATGCTTAATCAAGTTGAAGCATGAGAACGGCTGCTTAAAGCGTGACATTGGATGCTTTCGGATGAGAATAGCTGCTTACGCATGCGACAGGACGCTTGCGATTGATAACGGCTGCTTAAGAGTGAGAGGCGGGATGCTTACGAATGAGAAAGGCTACTTACGCAGAGAAAAGGAGGAAGAGTGCGAATGGGCGGCCGAACGCGTTATTAATGTCATTATCACAACGTGTTCATCTATCAAAGTGCACAAATTTGTTTACTTCCAATAATTTCAATAATTATTAATTTATTATTAATTTCATCAATATAGACGAGGAAAAATGAAATTAACATTTCATTTGCGGCGTCGTGATTGCAGATAGCATGCGGCAGCATACGATAGCATGCGGCAGCATATAAAAGTACGCGATAGGATACTTAAGCAGATAAAAATATATGCTATAGCAGCTGAACGCATGCGATGCGTATAGTGAGTTTAAAATCATCCAGCTAAATGCGATTCGATGCTGATAAATGTAACTTCACCCTAAGTAACGTATTACAGTCATGTTTTGTCCATGTAGCGTTTTGTGTGCTCTGCTTACCCCTTTTGTAAAAAATTGGAAATCGCATCAAGAAGAGAATAAGACGGAAGCTAACGTTCATTTTCATTTCATAGTTTATCAGTTTCCATATATTATTAAGTGCCTTTGTGCTTACTGCATTTTTTTTTAAATTACTTACTTACTACTTTCAAAATTCATTCATTCATACTTAGTAAGGAGTCACAAATGTTTTTTTATGAATAATAAATGAACTAAGTAGTATTGTTTTAGTAAATTCCATTTTGATTGAACCTGCTACTATGTAGGTAGTTAGCGATATCTATTCGCAATTCAACACAATGCTTCGAAGTTAGAATCAATCTTACAGACAGATTAAATTACGTACTAGCGAGAATTTGATGTCATACGTCTAGGAACTAGGAGTTTGCAGGTCCTACATTCGGCCCCTGATAAAACCTATAAATTGCCTAAACGACGAAACTAAGTCTAAGTAAGATTATTTATGGCTATGGTATTTAAGTGTAACAGAAATGTGTCAAATTGGCAAGATTTAAATCGGTGAATTAAACCAGTAATTGATGAGGAAGATATTTTTTTATTAATGAAAATAAAGTTTAGGTACTTACCTAAGTAAATATTATTTAATACATGGGTAGGTACTCAAAATTTGTCCACTTGTACATCCACTTCGATTACGTAGCTTTAGGTAGGTATAGGTAAATTCCCTGTTCGAAGATAATGTTTAAGGGATTATCTCATTTTAATCTTTTTACTTCATGTAATAAATACTACGACACGCAGTCATGTTTTTTTTAAGAAAAAGTATTTTAGAACCTTAGGACAGTTAAAAGTACAAGTTCATAGCTGACGGCACGTAGTAGCAAATGACGTTTTGCTAACGATGTTCCAAAGGAAAGTTTTGGAATCTTTCACATTGGAAAAATTTGAAAACTTCTCGCAATTTTATATGGGGGTCGAAACGGCTAGTGGGGTAAGTTCACGCATCGCTTTACCACCAGCTTACCCCCACTAAGTACTTGAACCTTGAATACTGTCTTTTAACAACGCCGCAAGCGTCACCTGTGGAACTAAGACTCCAAATCGGTTACATTGCGCTATTATGAGACTTTTAGGTTTTCACTTAATAAAACGAAACTTAGTTAATAATAATATAATGAAAATAACACAAAAGACTTAAAACGAAGAAACATTATGACTAACTTAAATCTAACTTAAAGATAACTTAAAATGCTATTCCTAATACTAGTGTTGAGCGCCAGGAGGGTTTTCTATAGGTTTGACGGATCCCTGCCAATCCAATAATTACAGTCGATATGCCACCGGCTAGCGTGACCAATGTTATTACTTCACTAGTCTTATAAAACGAGGTATTACCGTAACCCATAAAAAGAAGGGCATGTCCATAGGCCCTTCGGCTTAATCACGCTCACACAAAACGTAAAAGTTCATAATTTTAGTCTCTAATTTCCGTTAAATTACATTAAACTAAATATCACACACGCGGGTAGTTTAAGCAACATTCCTTAACGGAGTAACAACGAGAGTCACCTCTCAACTAAGTACTATTCACCTTAAATAGCCATAATAACAAGCCAAGATGTTGGATCATGACGTTTTAGCTTATTTAAAAATACAAAAAGATAAGTGGAATGTACGAGGATCGAACCGGCGTCTACAGAATACGACAAAGCCGTTGCAGTTACTATTGAGCCATCGCCGAACTTAACAACTGCGTCGAAATTTATGTTTACTTGTTATCACTAAATTACGATCTACCTACACCCACAAGTTTCATTTATCATTACACTAAACTTACATAAACTCACAGAATAGGTAATAGTGTCTATGTGTGTCTCTTTATTGCACAAAATAAACATCACAATATAACAAGCCCAAAACAAAACACAAGTACAAAGCCGAACATATCACTCGAGGGATATATTCCTTCTGACCTTTTATCTTCTATAATCTTGCATCTATGTATGTACAGAAGGTCCACTCCCGAACATGTCGAGAAGTAAAATGTTGCTGACTCTTTTCAACGTTATCTGCACGCCGTCGTAGACTTTTCACGAGCGAACCCAAACTGCATGGAATTCCCCTGGTATTGGTACTGTACCAACCGTTGTTAGCGTCATTCCTCGACCCTGGAATCGCTCCAAACGACACCACGCAGCGCACCTGTCGTTATTCGGCTCCAATGACCGATATTAAGAATCGATCAGCGTTTTTTTACGCAAAATCGTGCGAATTTGATATCGACGCGTGTTGTTCATATTGTGTTGACATACAGAACCGGATGCTTTACTACGTACTATG
The DNA here is from genome assembly GCA_005406045.1 of Adoxophyes honmai. NCBI lineage: Eukaryota > Metazoa > Arthropoda > Insecta > Lepidoptera > Tortricidae > Adoxophyes > Adoxophyes honmai. The sequence goes on from BHDV01065520.1 coordinate 98,083, forward strand.
GGCACCGTAACACTTACCCCACAAGGAACGAGGTAAACAATGCCTATACTTTGAGAATACATGGCGTGATTGGTCTATGGTTCCTAGGAAAGACATTTTGATACCAAGAACCATCTCACCCTTCCGCCGTCGCTGAGTACGCACACTGTTGTGCACTTCGTCTCATTTAATTAGATTAGGGCCTGTTAGGTACTGCATCAAAATTAACTTTTGACTTTTCTAATCCGTTTAGTCTGACGTAAAGTTAATTTTAAAAATCTTACATTTTGTTTGTATTTTAATTAATTCTGATGATCTAATTCAGGGGTTCCCAACCTTGTTTTGATCAGGGACCACTTTTATATTAGTCTTGTTGTCAGGGACCAGATTGTAGCTATAGTAAAACTCACTCATTGTAGGGCTACTGATGGTGCCAAATTTCAACTGATTCGCGGACCATATTTTGGCTTCCGCGGACCACGTGTGGTCCACGGACCACTGGTTGGGAACCACTGATCTAATTGAATACAAAATTCGTTAACATTCTATAAATCTTATAAATAGACAGATGTATGCTTTTAAGATATTGCTCATTTAAAGTCTAATTGTTTTAATTGAAATTATTTACGCTAAACATCTACTCGCATAAATAGTACAAGCTGTATTTACAATAACAATTAATAAAAGCATTCAATTTTCTACAATACATGAGTGACATCACACGATGACTGTAGGTATCTGTAGGTAGGTATACCTACTTTAAATAGTCTAGCCGTGACGAAGCCAACCTAGATACTGAATACATACATAACAAAGTTCTTTATTGTTCTCTCTGCGTGTACTCGTACACTACTGTAGGTATTACGTAGATAGTAAACTTAACTATAAATTGTTTCCCTTCTAAAATTATAAAAACAGGCCAAGCGCGAGTCGGACTCGCGCATGAAGGAGCCCTTCTGTTGTACCAAAAAAATTACCTTTGTTCAATGGGAGCCACTTAAATACTTATCCAGCGTAATTTCAGGTTTAAAAACCGATGACAAGGGTGTGATAGAGATGAATTGCTAGCCTGTCGCCTAAAGTATACCTGTGCCTAAAGCTTACCCTCCTTTGGCGCCTTTTACGACATCCTCGGAAGAAGAGGTCTTACTCTTATCTTAATACATACATATTCTCACGCCTGTATTCCCAGGAGGGGTAGGCAGAGCACATGAATTCAAAAATCCAGTGCCACGTTTAGCAAATTCAGGGTAACCAGATGGTCAAACGTAGTATTGTCTTGACAGGTTGCTAGCCCATCGCCCACAATACACCAACCCTTTCCCAGAGTCGACTCTTACGACACCCACGGGAAGAAAGGGGGAGGTGCTATTCTAACCCGGCACCACACGGGGAACTCTTATCTGATGCCGCACAAAATGGTCTCTTTGTAGTAATGTAAAAACATGTGCTCAGTTGTAAAACCCCACTAGTGGAACCACTTGCTTATAATTGGTGCAAACACCTTACCAAGACCGCGAGAAACCTCGATCCAAAAATACTATTGCGCTTCAAATTGCCCCGGTTACACCATTCAGGCTGTAATTGCAAACACATCTCTATTAACCTAAACAATCGCAGTAGTAAATAGTAAATGTGCTGACAAATATATACTATTACGTTGTTACATAACACCCATCTAAATGTAAGCAAGCCCTAAGAAAACGCTTATTAATAATTTACTAATGTCAATAAGGTAATTGGAGTTCAAAAAAAGTCCTTGATTGTTTCTTGAGTGTAAACAACTCACTATCTGACCTATATCATCTTGAAGTTTAGCTGGCGTCAAATTCACAAATAATACCACATTTTATTGTATAGCGGTTCTCTCCAAACCATCAACGATGTTTGCACCCTGGATAAAAGTGGTTTGACCGTGTTATATTATAAGAAAAAATGTGACTATCGCACTCAACAAGATTTCAACGTTCGTTAGATGATTTTGTGGGATTATAAATTATAACTTATCAGCTTATCACCAAAAATCGATACTAATTTTAATTTCTCGTTAACTTTCGATAGTAGAGGCACAACACTATTTCAGAATTGCAAAAAAAAAAAGCAACACCGAAAATGTTATTTTAGTATCTTAGATTAAGAAATAGACCACAAAATTCCTTAGAGTCGTTTCTAGGATGGGATAGTTTCTATTATGTTCATACCAGGGATGTTGCGAATATTCGCATCCGCATCCGCATATGCGGAACATCCGCATTAGGGAATGCAATACCGGGATACCGGGATCCCGAAATACCGGGATCCCGCGCTATTTTTGCGGGACCAATCCCGCACGAAAATCGTGCGGGATCCCGCGGGATTAGCGGGACTGCACCACAATAAATATCACGTGTTGTTCGGCACGCAGAAGCGCGCGAACAACTGTTCTCTGCTGTTGGCCATTTGACATGTAAAGTCAGAAGTCGTTCGTCAGACAAGACCACTAACATGCTATGTTTTATGCGCAGTTGTGTACTTTCAAAAGAACTTCTATTCGTTAATATCCTACTGTCTCTTTTTAGTATTTTTTTTAATACATGTCTTTATTAAACTCCGGGTACACAAATATGATTTATTTTTATTCATTTTTAGTTCTAGATGTATTATAGAATAATAATAACATAGGTAGGTATAAAATATTAACATTTTATACCCATCACCCCAGTTCCAAATTAAGCAATTGAAGCCTGTGCTATGGATAATGGATGAACTTACTTGTATAAAATGATTTACAAAAACACAAGTAAAGCTGAAAGGGGGTTAAAAATGGTTCATTACAAGGAGTCAATTTACAATACATCAATTTACAAAAAAAAAACCATTAATACCTCTATTTGAGTTGGTAGATCTTTTTGGATGAAAAATATAGATCCGTCAAAGTATAAAATAAATACTCTGTTAAATACTGTATGATAATTTCAGTTCTATTAAGTGACAGCTTATTAGGGTTTACAATAATTATCGCTTTATTTTACTTATTTTGCATTTTTTACGCAGTATTTGCAACACATTGTAGATAAACATCAAATACTCGGGAGCAAACATTCGTAAAATTTGTCATACAAACATCTGCCCCAATCAAAAGTCGAATCCGGAACTTTAAGCTTCGCAGTCAGGTTCTGTGATCACTGGGGTACCTGGCCGTTTAATAAGTACCAATATGTGTGTGTATGACACAGGATTTCTATCTTTTTTTCAAAGACTTTCAGAAACATGCGGGATCCCGCAAATACCGGGATCCCGCGGGATTAAAACCTCTCAATCCCGCAAATACCGGGATTAAAATTTTGTTGCGGGATTGCATTCCCTAATCCGCATCGATTTGGACATCCGCATAAATTCGATGCGAGTGTAGCATGTCGCGACTCATACTTATTTTATTACCATTGTATTCCCAAATGGGGTTGGCATAGGCAGACGCAAACGAAACTTTATATGTACTTATATGTAGAGAAAATTATGAGTAGGTATTTAAGGTTTCGGGGCCATTTCTAGCTTAATTTCAGTTTTAAAGTTAGATAAAAGTGGTACAATAATTACAGGTTGCTAGCGTGGAAAGGTCGAAGAAATGTAGAGTCGTAATTATGAACTAGACACCCTACGTGAAGGGACAAATATGTTTACTGGTAAGTATAGTTAGTAATAAATTATTTATCACTATCCTATTGGTTGCCGCTGATGAAAGGTATAGATTAATTAACATTTTACAGTTGATTTAGACGTATGAAGAAACATTGAGACTGCGTGGGAATTACACCGTTATACTGCTGGTTATGCTGGTATAATGGTCGGCAATAAACTTGGCCAGATTTTAAATGGTGGGGGTAAAAGCGATGCTTAAACTTACCCCCTCTAAAAAAAACAAACTTGCCAAGTTTGCCAAGTTTGAGTCCCGGTGATGTACATGCATAGCATACTTTGTCACTGATTCCCTTTCTTACTAACACGTAAGAACCGTAATATTTAATTAGTTCGCTTGAAATTTTAACTTCAAGGAAAACAAATTTTACCTTAATGTAGGAATTTTATTAACTGAAACTTTTACCAGCTTTAAGAAATAATTATTCATAAAACATTCCATTAGACAACATGAGTTTTAACGTTAAATGTTTTTAGGATATGCCAGCGTATTTTTACCTGAAATTACGTTTTTGTAAAGAAGTGCTTCAAAATTGAACCAATACCATGCCATCAATTAGGGCGACTGTAGATAAAGTTGAATTTAGTACATAATTAGGCATTTAAACTAAATAGCTACCTACGTAGGTAGGTACTTACTTGTGTTTTTGTGAAACTCGCCCTTCAGATTCATTTCAAAAACAACACTCTTATATTATAATGCCTTTTATTATGCAGCAGTCAGATAAAGAACTATTAAACACATAAACTGAAGTACTTAATACTTTTTACTGTAAACTCAAAACCCCGATGATGACCTTCCGAAGACAGGCCGAAGATTACGGAAGGACAATAAGAAACTAGATGCACTATATCTCTGTCTCACTCCATCCGTCCACTATCTACCTATCCAAATAGAGAAACACGGACGTCAGCGCCATGGCAAAGTCGAACAAAACAAACGAAGAGCGTCTAGTGTGGTCGAATGTTACAAAGGAAACTACGACCACGTGTTTAAGTTTTATTTCACATGTTTATCCCTAAGTATTTCCAAAATGATGAAAGATGTCAAGTTGTTAGCGGAAATTGTATAAATAAGAAAGAACTTAGATACCTACCTATACTCTATTTACCCCTATTACGTTTACTAGCTGTGCCCGCGACTCCGTCCGCGTGGAATAGCACGTGACCAATTTCCCCCGTTTTTTTCCACATTTTCCACTGTTTCTTCGGTCGTATTGGTCGCAGCGTGATGTTACGTAGCCTAAAGCTTTCCTCGATAAAAGGTCTATCCAACACAAAAATATTTTTTCAATTCGATTAAGCTGAAGAGTTTGTTTGTTTGTTTGAACGCGCTAATCTCAGGAACTACTGGTTCGAATTGAAAAAATATTTTTGTGTTGGATAGACCTTTTATCGAGGAAAGCTTTAGGCTATATAATATCACGCAGGGACTAATAGGAGCGAAAGAAAATTGGAAAATGTGGACAAAACAGGGGAAATTAGTCACTATTCCACGCGGACGGAGTCGCGGGCACAGATAGTATAATATAAAATGCCTTGCGCAATAGTTACTCATGGCGGCTAAATTTGTAAAACGAGAACCCGTCTTTATTAGCACACTTTTTAAAGCTTTCACTGTTCCACTTGTCGCTAACGGTCGGCCCGGAAAAGGATCCAAATAGTACAGTTAAAGGAGACGAAATCGTTTGAGAAAAGTGAACGACCTGTACAGTCTGACCTAGATCCTTTTACTATTGTTAGTATGAACCGTAAGCTTAACGGAGGTTACTTTTCAAATACGTACTTAGGTACATCTGTATGTCATTTAGGAAAAATATTTTTCTTTACACTATCATAGGCTCCGCTAGGTGGCGCGGTTAGGTAAACATTACTTTTACGTCGTCCGTATTTAAATATTAAAAATAATAGTAAACAGTGTCAAAATTCCTAAAATTGGTGATAAAATTCAAGTTACGCTTACGATTAAGTGCTACAAGTGTTAACAGCAAAAATAATAAAGTG
>BHDV01065521.1:0-25021 GCA_005406045.1 Adoxophyes honmai
AATTTTTTTTTTTTTTTTTCAATCCTTGTCACTATGTCTACTTTCACACCAGCTTGTTCCCTTATCACGGCCTACATATTGAGTGGAAATTAAAGATTTTCAGATTACATCTACTATGATAAATATCTTACTTCTTGAAGTTCGTCCGTTGGTAGTAAATAACGCTAAAAGGAACTAATAAACAAGAAACCGAGAAAATAAAACGTTCGATTCCAAAACGCTGTAAATCATCAGGTGGCAATGAAATTTGAATACTACGGCTTGGAGTTGAAGTTGTTATTTGCTTGAAATAATATTGTCATTGTTTTGTCTCTTCCTGGACTGGTTTGGTTTTGACGCATGCTGTCAATGCTGTGTGCAATAGAGAAATTGCATTTTGTTTTCGTCAGATAAAGAGTCTTTGTACCGTGTGATAAGATTCAATTTACTAAAATTATATGCCGTTCTTAAGAATTATGATAAAGAGTCTTTGTACTGTGTGATAGGGTTCAATTTACTAAAATTATATGACGTTCATAAAAAATATTTTGTCTCAATTGGCTACGTAACTATAAGTTTACGTAGAAATAGTACGCATGTGCCGCTTTTTCGCATTGTTTTTGTAGGCGATGTTCTATCTAGTTGTAATTGTTGATCGAAGAACCGAAAACTTTAACTTTCGCGCGTGACTGGACTGACGCCTTCGGTGTTAATCCGGTTGCTTTAAATTAACGACTAGCAACAAATGCAAACCGACCATTCCAGCCGTCTGTGATCGAGGAACATTGTTCCGGAAACCTTGTCAAATATGCATGGCTTATTATGACCCATAGGATGCATGAAATACGTTTCACATTAATAATGGCTACATCTACTCACTCCTCCTTTAAGATTACTAAACCATTGTATTCTGTGTTTGAGACTAGTAGGCTTAGCACAGCAGTGCGTGCGAGTTGGTTCGTACGTGGGATAGACTACCTGTCACTTTCTGACATCTCATAGTTAGACTAGACAGTGTGTTGTTATAGCGGCAACAGAAATACATAATCTCTGAAAATTTCAATTGCCTAGCTCTTACGGTTCTTGAGTCACAGCCTGGTGACAGACGGACAGACCGACGGACATACAGACGGACAGACAGACAGACAGACAGACAGACAGACAGACGGACAGCGAAGTCATGGGGTCCCGTTTTTACCCTTTGGGTACGGAACCCTAAAAAACAATTATATTATCCAACCTAAATCTAAATACGTTCATAAAATAATTATTTTTTTCTATTTGTCGTTTCCTCTATTAGATACTGCTCCTCTCTACTACTCGAAGGTTGGCTGGTGGAGATCCTTTTTTGGGATAAGTCCGCCTTTGTACTTTACAATGTTTATTTGTGACTTATCTGTAATTCATCTGATTGTACAATAAAGAGTTTTTTACTTTACTTATACTTTAAATTTTCCGCGATAAAAAACGCGAGAACACTATACTAGAGACCGATAGGTACTTAAAAGATGGTAAACAATCTTGACGTGTCTTTTTATTTAAACATACACTTTATAAATCAAAATCTTTACATTTTACAATTTAGGTATGAGAAAATCATTTACTTTCATAATTGAATTGTATATTGTAACGATTTTCATTTTTAGACTGTGTATTTCAATAAAAAGACATGTCAAGATTGTTTACCATCTTTTAAGTACCTATCGGTCTATAGTATAGAGCAATACGTAGATAAAAAGGATGATTCACGCTGCACCATGTCGCGACCGAGCCGTGCCCCGGCCGGGACACTTCCACCGTGCGCCGGCGGGGCTAAGTCAAACACACACTCGTGTACTTGCGCACACATTCTATTTTGAAATAAATTAAAATTTTCATTGTCCATTTCCTCCTCATCGTCCTGTTCACCTCACTAAGATTTGACGTTGACTGCTATGCTATGGTAATTATCGGGATGTCACCATGACGTTTACTGTGAATTGGTTCTATGGTGGTTCATGAATTAAAGTCCTTGACCGTACATAGGTACGGTTTTAAAATTTTCCTCCCTTGGGATGTAAAGAGAATTCCCGCGGTTCCTATTTAGGCCTTTGTCTTACAGAATACGCGGTTGTAATAACACCATTGACGAAATAAAAAGTGTGATGAAATAAAATTTTGTTATGACTTTGCAGAAGACTACCTAATGCTTCTTTGTAGATTGTTCACGAATTGCGTTTCGTTGTGGTTTACCAGAAATCATTGCGACAGATTGGTACTTTTAATTGGAGACAGAATTTCGGTTTACCACTCTGTCACAATCTTTTGTGAAAAATATTACGCAATTTTTATGTTAACCAATAGGGGAAAGTGACAGGTATACTATACTATGTATTTTATTATTTAAAGCTAATTCTCCTGTGTATTTATTGTTATTCCACAAAAACAAAAACATTAAAGAAGAAAAAATAATAATAAATATAACTAACTTAAAACTACACTAAATTTGAGCAAGGAAACTGGCTGCTCTTGACATGGGCGTCCTCTAGGCAATAAAAAAATAAAATTCTAAAAGTACGCTTGTTACAAAGGAAGACAAACTTATGTAGGTTAAAAAGAAGAATGACCCAAAAACGATCAATCTGTACCCATATTATAAAGCTGAAGAGTTTGTTTGAACGCGCTGATCTCAGGAACTACTGAGTTTGTGTTGGATAGATCATTTATCGAGCAAGGCTATATGACATGACGCTGCGACCAATAGGAGCGAAGAAACATTGGAAAATGTGGATAAAACGGGAAAAAATATTCATCTTCGAGAGCTTCCGTTCCGTCCGTTCGAAACTTTCCGTTCCGTTGTATCGCGCGCTGCTGTTTAAGATACTTTTACCCAGAAAATAAGTATGAAATAATTATTTCTCTTTAACTACATACAATAATCACGCCTATGTTCCCAGATGGGGTAGGCACAGCATACGAAACGTGAAATAGACAAAACAGTGATTGTGACAATTTCAAGCTTCGCCGCAACTTTTAGTTTTTTGTCTGTAATAGTACATGTCTAAATGTCTATCTATTAAGATTTCCTTACAATAACCGATTTAAATGAAATTCGGCACACATAGACTAGAGTCTGATAAAGGACATAGGCTAATTTTTAATGCGAAAATAGAGCTTGAAATGGAGTAAAAAAATGCTACTCAAAGCCACTATTCCACGCGGACTGAGTCGCGGGCACAGCTAGTATTTCATATTGCTGATAGTTTTAATTGTACCTGAAAAAGTGTGTATGCAATACTTACAGTAAAATCCTGTAGCAGTATATTGCATTTTTCAAAAAAACAACAAAGACTCCTTGCAACAATTTTTACTGAGCATCACAAAACATGTGATCAATTTAATTGGTATTTTTTTGTATTTCGATGAAGGCTCGTAATTCATATACTCGAGCCGTTCGGAATTATTTTTTTGAAGTTCCGGATGTCGCGTTCGATGTTCGAGTATCGATGGCGGCTGGACACAATGTTAATTATTGAAACGTAAGCCCTATGTATTTCGGAATTACGATTTTCCAAATCCAGAGGTCCACGACATATATATAACAAATAAATCAATATTAACATAACAGTAAATTATACAATTATCAATGCTCGACTTTTGTTTTTTTTTAGGTTAAAAGGACAAAAACAGTTTGTCGACCATGACCACCTCGTGTTGTATCGTAAAATTTACAAACATCATTTAGATATTTCTTCATAAATAATATACTCACTCGTTGCGGTCATATTCTACGCTTAAATCTATATACTTACATAAAAAATATCACAGCACTATCGATTATCTTACTCTAGGATGGAAAGAATAAAGCAGATCACACGAAACGTGACATAGACACGACATTGACGTTTGATTTTACGTTCCTTACCATTACTTATATAATTTTGGGTCTAAAACAGCTAAAAAATAATTGCTACAAATGGTCACAAAACAAGAAACAGTATCCGTACTGAACGTACGTTTCATGTGCTCTGCCTACCCCATTTGGGAGTAATTTGTTTTTCCCGTCAAGGTCAGGGGGTACTCATCCCAAGTGTCTGTCCGGCATTTGGAGTTTAGTTTTAGTGTACGGGTGTGCGACCCCGGCCTACCCTAGCTACTACAGCTTTTTCATCAGCCTTCCATTGCTGTAGTATCCTCTCAAACCTTGTCCTACCCCAACTCTACACCCCTCTTCACAGTTTTCTTCCTACCCGATTCCCTTTTCCCTGTCTAATTCCGCCAATCTAAGTTCTGCCGTGCCGAGAGATGCGTGACTAGAGGCGTGTCTAGTCTTTAGCGTGCCAATCCGCCTTGGGGACCAGGCAATCCTTTGTTAATGGCTTGCCTTATCCTGGCATGCGGGGCTCTGCCAGGATGGACATCTTATTTCTTAGCTGCTCGTGGGTACGCAATGATACCAAATTTGGTGGTGATCAGGATGGTGGCGACGAGGTTCGCAACCCGTCACGTTCCGTTCACCACGGGGGCGAGAAGTGGGCTACAGAAAGCCGCTTCGCTACGCTGAATGTTAGAGAAGGGATGCATGATGAGCTTAAACTGCATATTGGTCAGGTGCCAATAAAGTCCATCAAGAAGTTGGTGTCATCCTTTCCGCAAGAGTAGCTGAGTGTGTGATTGAGTTCAAATGTGTAAGTCCCAGGCTTGTATGGGTTAGGCTGAAGGTTGGACTCACTCGCATCTTCATTCTCGGTGTGCATGCACCAACGGATGTGGGATCGTGTCGGTCTACGAAAGATAAAGCCGAACGGGACAAGTTCTGGGATGGCGTGAGAGATGCTATCAGCTCTATATCTATAAGGAAATGTGAGAAGTATGATTGATTATGTACCTAACTGTGAAAGACTGAGAAGTAAGGTTAGGGACACTCGTGTATACCGCGGAGTCGGCGTACATACAGACCATCACGTCTTGGTGGTATGCCGGATTGGTGGTCTGTTCAAAAAGTGGCGACTTCGACATGCGGAACCCACGAGTGTTCTCGAACGAATAAAAATGGAGACTTTACTAACCCTTTCACTCTTTTGTATTCTTCTTTCGCACTAAGTACTTCTTCATCCATCGCTTTTTGCATTCTTCGATTGACCTTTTTAGCTAACCAATCCAACCATGCCTTCTTCTTTTTTCGTACCGCCTGTTGTACTTCAGCAGCCATCCATACACTCTTCTGCTTTTTTCCTTTTCCTCTTTTGTACACTCCACATACTTCCGTAGCCACATCCAGAACTCCTTCCTTAAAAGTCATCCATACCCTTTTTATATCACACATCTCACCTTAATCCTGAAATCGATCTTCCAATCTGTACACTGACTGGTTTAACATCGAAAGAGATCTAAGACAGGGATGTGTTCCGTCTCCGTGGCTGTTCAACCTTTCAACGATACCTTCCCCGCTTGAAAGTATGAATATATTGGCATTACGCAACGCATTGCATTTTTCAGGGTAGTCAGGATTGTCAAGACGTTACTCAGGTTTCGTCAAATTTCTGTATGAACATGTCCAATAATATCGAACGATTTTATAAAAAGGTTTAATTTATTTACAAATTAATACTGCTATTCTGGCTCATATGTTTGTGTTGTCAACCTGTTAAAAAAAATCTGCATTAAGTATGATGTACTGAAGTTAGTGCCTTAATTACAATTGAATTCAGGGTCACTTGAAGCATTATTTTAAAATTTAATTTCAGCACTACAAATAAACCGAGATTTAAGGCAATACTGCGAGTGACCCTAAATATTTCATTTATTACCCCACTGTAATACGACCAATTTTGCAATGTCTTCGTCTCAGATGGAAAGAAATCTGTATACACAGGTGCGGCTTGAGGTATTCGTTTGTGATCGAACATGTCCTACAATATAAGAAGAAGAAATCATCTACCTACAGCCATGTTTCTGATTAGGGACACTGAGTTTTTTGTTCACTTTATTTTTAATGCACTATTTGCTTGAAAATAAATGTGTGTTGTTACGATTGAAATATGCGCCTTAATAGGTACATAGTTTAAATTATACCTGTGTAGAGTGAAGATCACACGACAGCAGACGCAGTGCGAGACTGCTCTGTGTCGGGAGGGCTATCCACTCAATCTTGGTACTTAGCAGATAGGAAACATGTAGAAAAACCTAGCTGGGTGCATCATTGTATGCCTCCTGCCATTGTGGTAGAAATAAACGATTTCTCAATAATTACACACATACGATTATTAAAAAAGAAAGAGACACCCTTTTTTCAAAAATCTGTTAAAAGCGGTAACATTGGTTTATAGAAGTATTTTCCTATTCAGACAATTCAGAGATAAAGTAAATAACTAAGATACATTGTTGAGACCCGGAAAATGAATCGAGTCACGCACAATGCAGTGGTTAATGCCGATTTTCGTGTCAATAGTGGTTAACCTCTCGTATGCTACGGAGCAGATCTGCTCCATTTTAAGGATATCTTTTTTTTATTTTTATTTTAATCACCATAATTTGTAGATATTGAAACAGAAGAGGCTCGAATGCAGTATATTTTTCCTTTCCCGCATACGAGGGGTTAAACTACGGTTCTCCAAATCCTGCGTCAATATCAATGTACGATAATAAGTAGGAACCTACTGATATAAGTAGATAAGTACTAGTAGTTCTATTAAGTTTATGAAAATTACCTACTTACCATTACCTACCATTGAGTTGAATTGAGTAAAACTGACATGACAGTAATTAAATAAATATTATATATTAAATATTAAATTTTAATAGGACAGCATAGTTAAGGCAATAAAGTTTCGAGCTAATGTAAAATATACAAGCTGTCGAATACTTATGTAGGTATGTTTTTGACGTTCTTCACTTCAGTCTTCTCATGGCCACTAACGTCAATATGTTTGACACTTCAAGTCAATAAAATAATGTGTAAAGTATTTATGACCCCTTATTATGAGTGAATATGAGATACTATTTTATTTTTATCACAGCCGTAGCATTACGTAACTCAGCTATGTATTACGTGCCTTGAACACCGGCGAGTGAAGCCGGTAAATGGATTGTTCCTGCATGGACATCCATATTCCGAAGACTTTGACGGCAGTAATAAGTACATAATTGTATTAACTCAATACACACGGTTGTGTGGACTATTGAGCCACGTTTCATGCAATAAATGTTGTAAATAAAACCGCAATAACATCATCTGTTTAATTTTATTTCAAGAAAATTGTACCGGGATCACACTTTGGTGATTGAAAAATTATGCATACATATGTACATGAACGTCACGCCCCATTCCCAGCGGGATAGGCAGAGACAACTGAGCGCCATTCGCTCCTCTTCTGGCTTCACTCGCTTCACTCACATTCATCAAGCTCGTCATACAGGCTCGACTGTTTCGGGTACTTCTAATTTGGCCTCTTTTTAGAACATCGCTGATCTGGTCGATATACGTTCGTCCGTCTTGCCCTAAAACACTTCCCTTGTAAATTTGCTTTCATATTTATCCTTGATTCATCCATTCTTTCCATGTGCCCAAACCAACGCAGCATACCTTTCTCTACCCTTCAGACCACACTTCTCTCTAATCACGCTATTACGCACCCTATCAGTTAGTTTTATACCACTCATGCTACGCAAAGAAGGCATCTCAACCGCATTCAATCTACTTTTAATGTTTTTTCTGCCACAACCAACGCTCGCTACCAACGTAGGTACGGTCAAAGAATTTAATTCATAAGCCACCATAGAACCTTTTCAAAGAAAAAATAATTACGATTTTCCTTGATAAATTAATGGGAGGTCACTATGACTTTTACTGTGAATTGGTTCCATGGTGGCTCGTGAATTAAAGTCATTGACTGTACTAGCACACCGTTGTGAATAGCCAGACGAGCATTCTTAGAAATGTCCTGACGGCTCACAACGGAGTGAAGGGCTCCATTCATTTGTTTTCCCGCTTTTACTCTACTTTCGATATCCTTATCGTGGTTACCGTCACTCGTGAACATACAGTCAAGGGCAAAAATATGTAAACACAACAAAACCTCAAAAAAGGGTGTCATTTGTATAGACATAAATTAGGGCACATAAAAACGTGCATAAATATGTATACGTTGTTTGCAAAATAAGTATGTAAACAACAAACCCATTCCACATCCCAAGTACGTAAAATCTCTCACTTGTTCTACCCTTTCACTTACAATTTTATACCTAACTCTTTCAATAAAATAACTTGGATACAACTTGCGTACTATGCTTAAAAGTCAGAAACCGCGATAGTTTTTGCATTCCTGCTGTGAGACCTTCCTTTTAAAAGATGGCACAACAACTGCTTTGGTCCAGTCGTCTGGAACCTTGCCCTGTCGCTAACACAGGTTAAAAAGGCGACACAGCCAGTCTGCAATCACTACCGCCAGCATTTAACATTTCCGCAGTCACACCATCATAGTCAGCAGCTTTACCTGCTTTCAGATACGTCAATGCTTTCATTATCTCTTCTACACAAATTTTATCGTTACTCACTGTTTCTTTCACATCTTCGAATACTTGCATGTCACTTTTAAATAAACTTTCAAAATATTTTCTCTAACATTCTAAGATTTCACGTTCATCGGTCACACTGAAAAATTATAGTGTCTGAAATTTAGGTAAGTATATGTAAAAGTTTAAAACAATAAACCGGCCAAGTGCGAGTCGGACTCGCGCACGAAGAGTTCCGTACCAAAAACTGCAAAAAATCAGAATTTTTGTATGGGAGCCCCCCTTAAATACTAATTTTTTTTTATTTTTTTTTAAGTAGATATTTAATTAAATATTCTGTGAGCATTTCAAGTATTTAGCTGTTACAGTTATTTAAATAGACACAAAACAGCAAAAAAAAAACACGTTTTTTTCTATGGGAGGCCCCCTTAATTATTGTTATTATTTTGATTTTAGTTTTTATTTTTAAAGTAAATATTTAATTCAATATTCTGTGAGCATTTCAAGTATTTAGCTGTCACAGTTATTTAAATAGACCCAAAACAGCAAAAAAAAAACACGTTCTTTCTATGGGAGCCCCCCTTAATTATTATTATTATTTTAATTTTAGTATTTGTTGTTATAGCGGCAACAGAAATACATCATCTGTGAAAATTTCAACTCTCTAGCTGTTACGGTTCGTGAGATACAGCCTGGTGACAGACAGACGGACAGACAGACAGCGAAGTCTCAGTAATAGGGTCCCGTTTTTACCCTTTGGGTACGGAACCCTAAAAATGGCCTGCACTAATATTTTTAGAAAGAAACAGCCACTCGTTGATTTTTATTGTTTGGAGGACTATTGGATCGTTTTATGGGCGCTGTTTTGTAACATAATTATTTGTGAGTTTTGATAGTCAATCCGAATGATGCACTCGTTGTTCTGTGACGGTTCAAGAATGCCAACTTCAAAAACGGATTGAAACATCGATTATCCAAGGAGTTAAGCATACTTTTGAATTCCAGAACCATTTTTTGTCATCTTTTGCAACTTCATGGGGCGTATTTTCCAGTGCTTCTGTGTCTTTATTATCATAAGTTTTTGTTTCTGCGTTATTTATATTATCAATCGCAACTCGTCTCGAAGAATACAATTTCTTAGCCGGATGTAAGCTCACGTACTTATTCTGCAATTCGTATTATTAGTAAATTTTATAAGACAATTCACCAAACATCTGTATCTAATAAGAATTCAAAATTTAAAGAGAATGACCAAAGTACACTCAGGGGAATTATATGTTTAGCAGGTTAAAATACTTCTAAAATTGGCCTGATTACTACTGTTTCCAGCCAGTTGCATGATATACGAGGGGTGTTCAATAAGTAGTGAGAATGACATATAAATTCATTAGCAAAGTAATAAAAAAGTACTGGCAAGCAAAGCCCATGTAATTGCTATGAAAAATAAAAAAAAATAACTTGACAGTCGTTTGTTTTTTTTTAAATAGAACACATTGATTTCGTCGTGTCGGGACTAGACGGTAAAAATGGAGGAAATTTAAGATCATGCGGTGATTAAATACATCTGCTTAAAAAAATTACTACTGAGCAAGTTCATTAAGATTTACAAAAAACATTAGGGGTTCGCGTTCCTTCTTATTCTACGGTTGCTCGGTGGTGCACAGAGTTTAAAAGAGGAAAATCGAACACTAATGACGACCCACGCTCAGGCGGCCGAACACTGCGATGACCGAACAAATGTTAAAGAAAATAGAAAATAATTTTAGGGGATCGTCATGTTTCTGATTAGTTTATAGCTGAAGAAGTAAAGATTTGTGTCGGGAGTATTCACAATATAATACATGACCATATGGGCATGAAAAAGGTATCAGCATGCTGGGTACCCTTAATGCTTACGGACGCTCAGAAACAAACCAGACTGCAGGTTTCACATAGCTGTTTGGAATTGTTAGAGCAAGATTCCGACCGATTTTTGTCTTGTTTTGTAACAATGGACGAAAGGTGACTTCATCATTACGACCCAGAAACCAAACAACAATCTATGACTTAGAAGAGGCCTTCATCTCCGACTCCGAAGAAATTTAAAGCAATACCATCCTCTACGCGGTTATGGGCTCCATTTTCTGGGATATCCGAGGGATTGTTATGATTGAATATCTCAATCATGGAGCTAAAATCACGGGGAATTTATATGAGGAACAAATAAAACAACTGCGTGATGTTATACGCGAGGAACGCCCAGGGGAAACTTTCCAAAGGTGTTTTGTTTCACCAAGCAAACGCCCCCGCGCATGAGCCAAGAGTTGCGATGGCTGCCATCAAAGATGCTGGCTTTGGATTGATGGAGCATCCGCCATATTCACCAGAGCTCGCTCCTAGTGATTTTTATGCATTTCCGCGGTTAAAAAACCACCTCAGAGGTCAGAAATTTGAAAATGACGACACCGTGATCGCCGCGGTAGAGGTTTTTTTAAGGGGTCGAGAAGATTTTTTTTTTAAGGAAAATTTAAGCTTAGAATAAAGATATTATAATAAGCATATACTCTTGAAAGGTGACTACATTGAAAAATAAAGTAAAATATGTTAAAAGTTATTTGCGTCCTTATCATTCTCAAAACTTATTGTACGCCCCTCGTAAATACTCAATATTGAACTTCATGGTGAAGTTTGTCCTATAATGCGAACAAATTACAAAGGCGGTCAACCTGCTAAAAATTCAATTTCCTCGACTGTACGTACAACTTACCTTTAGTACATCGTGTAACCTAAATAAAGTAAGGTAGTGTCGATTTTTCAAGAAAAATAAAAACGAATCATATTATTGTCGTAGGAGAACCTTATATTTATTTTTTATCATGTGTTAATTTTCTGGAATGTTGTCTAAGGTTACTCTCAATGAATGTTATAAAGCATATTTCACAATCTGCGGGGCTTTTAACCAGTATTACCTGCTAATAACTGTGTTACTCAATTTTCTTGAAATGTTTAAAAGAAGTTTCCGTATGTTACTTGCTTTTATCTATAAAATTATGAATATAATTAGACAAATTAACGTCAATAAAATTGAAAATGATTTATATGTTTCTATTTTACTTTACTTTTGTGGATTGATATTTTACCTTATCTGGTTCACCGGTTATTACTATAAATCTGAAACGTAGAATGCCTTGATGAAAAAATTTAATAAAAAGCCGGTCAAGTGCGAGTCGGCCTCGCACACGAAGGGTTCCGTATCATTGAATAGCTAAATGATAGGTAAATTGCGGTATATGATTTATTTAAAAAAAACCTACTTACTACATAGATCTCGTTTAAAACTATTTTCGTTGGAAGTTTGTATGATAATGTACATCATACATTTTTTATTTTTATCATCCTCTTATTTAATTTTTAGAAGCTAGAGGGTAGGGAGGCGACACAGTCTTAATTTACTACTTTGGGAGTATCTCTCACGCAAACTATCCCGTTTAGAAAAACAATATATTAGACAACAACTTTCATCGACCCATGCACACTCCGTATTGCCGTCGGTCTCCGACTTGGCGTTGAGGTTTGTGTGGAGCACAACTGCTCCTCATGTGGAGCACACGTAGATTGTCTCGGTCTCCACGGACTGACCTGTTCCTCGGGCGCCGGTCGCCTGTCCCGACACGCCGCTCTCAATGACATCATCAGAAGGGCGCTCGTGAGTGCCAACGTTCCCGCCATGCTAGAACCGCAGATTGTGCGTGGAGACGGCAAGCGCCCTGATGGTATGTCATTGATCCCGTGGCGGATGGGCAGAGCTGTGGTGTGGGACGCTACTTGCGCCGACACACTTGCCTCGTCCTACTTGGCTGCGACATGCCGAAAAGCCGGCGCAGCGGCAGACGCCCGGGAACGGCTCAAGGTCAGCAAATACGAGTGTCTGGGCACCCAATATGAATTCGTCGCATTTGGTGTCGAGACGCTCGGACCGTGGGGAAAGAGCGCTCGTGAGTTCCACAAAGCTTTGGGGAAGCGCTTGAGGGAAGCAACAGGAGACCCTCGCGCAGGCAGCTTCCTCGCTCAAAGGCTAGCTATAGCCATTCAACGCGGGAATGCTGCCTGCGTGATGGGAACCTTACCCAAAGGCCCAATTTTGGAAATTTTTGTTTAGTTTTAGTTTAATTTTAAATTCAGTTTATAGTGTAGTACTTTATTTTAATTTTAATTTTAAATATGTATAATTGTAATTTAATGTTACCTGTTTCTATTTTGTTATTTGTTTTAAAATAAACGATATCAGTCATATATTAGAAACCATAATATAATTTTAGAAGTCCAGTGTATCCATGGATTTGGGAAACATCATATTTTTTTCTATTTTTGTGTAGAATTCTAAATGCGGTTCAAAGAACACGTCTACTTACGAAGTTTTAACAGTTATAGCTCTTAGTTTTGGAAAAAAGTGGCTGGGTTATACAGACAGACAGACAAACGTTGCGAGTCTACAAAGTGTTACAAATAATTTTGAACAAATAAAAACCGACTTCAAATAATTAGCAATGTCCTGAAAGCATACGTTGCGTCATAGCGTCTGTCTATAGTTTATGCAATGTTAAATAATTCTGTATTAATTTAGATCCATAATATAATATAGTATCACCAAAATGTACGGACTAACTTGGTAATAGGTAATCTAACGACAGACTATAGAAATTAATTATTTATCGACTTATAGAAAATGTGCTATGTCTAAGCCAACGGATTAGAGGTGTAACGCCTCCTGTAATACTAACTATACCGGATATTTGCACAGCTGCTTTGCAGCAGGAGTAGCGAGTAAGACCGTGACGGCAGGATCCCGACGTTCTATGCACGAGATCCTAATACCGGGTTATTTTCCCTTCATGCCGGAACACAACAGTGCACGCACTCCTGCTTTGCGGCAGGAATGGCGGGAAGGACGGTAGTAGCGATCCCGACGTACTCTTTCTTCATATAATTTTAAACAAAAAAAAACCGACTTCAAATTTGGGCTATACTGAAAGCATTTGTCTAATAATGAGGGTGACCTTCCATCACCAGCAGGCCTCACTTATTACTGAAATTATAATTTCCAGTCTTCAGGTGCATTCAGTATTGAAAGAATTATCCTTTAACTCCTAAGCATTAAGGAGTTGACCTTCCATCATCAGCTCAGTCATTTTTTTTTTTACTGCCAGACGTAAATACTGGTGTAGCTTTGAAAAATGTACTAAAAACATTACCTGTGCCAATAAAATTTGAGGGTTGCCCTCGATTTCCCTCATATTCCATCATCAGATCAAGATATGCTGGCAATGGGACCACCTGGAAACTATACCCTTTCAAACAAAAAAAAAATTTTCCAAATCGGTCCAGGCGTCTTCGAGTAATCAGCGAACACACATAAAAAAAAATAATAAAAAAAATAATAATGATAAAAAAAAAATATCCCGACGAATTGAGAACCTCCTCCTTTTTTTGAAGTCGGTTAAAAACCCTTCGTGCAGAAAAAGTATTTTGTTGGAATATTCACTTAAAGTCCATACATACCTAATATTCAGATGCCCGTTGATGTCTTTATTTTTATTTTAAGGATATTTCAAAAACTACTAGTCAGATCTTGACGAAATCTAAATGTCAAATCAAACACAAAAAGAACCATCGAAATCGGTGGACCCGTTTAGAAGTTCTTAGGTAACATACATAAAAAAACAGACGAATTGAGAAGCTTTTTTTTGAAGTCGGTTAAACAACGGGTAAAAAATGTAAATTATCAAAGGGAAAATATTGTAAATCCTAGTAAGCTGTCACTTAATAGAACTGAAGTTATCATAGATTTATTAACAGAGTGTTTTCTTTGACGGTTTTTAATTTTTTACTTAAAAAGGTTTTCAAACTCAATAAGAGGAATCAATTTTTTTATATATTGTACATTGACTCCTTGTAATGGGCTATTTAATCCCCTTTTTGCTTTACTTGTATTGTTGTAACATGTTGTATAATTATGGATTCCGTTTTTTGTCCATTTGGCTGCGGGACCCTAAAAAGAAGCCACTCTTTCACGTTTAGTACGAGTACGTCAGGGAAATTAGAATATCTATGTCATAGTTATTTTTGTTGATATTCTGTACAAATTTACGTACCTAAAAAGTATAATTCGACTATTTATTAACTTACATGATTTTGGGATTCCATTCAATCTTAGAAGAAGGCTCCAACTGTTCTACCTTAAAAAGCACAAGTAACTCAAGAAGTTATTTTGGACACGCGGCAGCTATTACAAGTAATCAACTGTAAAACTAATTAAATTATTTAAAATTAATTAGCTTCAAAAGCAATGTCTATTATTTTGTTATAATAAATATTTCTCTTTTATTTAAAATTATATCCAGAGGCATAACAATAATAACAATTCCTGATTGTCTATTGCAGTGTATAATTGGTGTGAAGCAAAATGAATGTTAAATTCATAAAAACCCAAAAAGGAAAGTTGTCCATGCTGATCGATATTTAATTTACCGCTATAACTTACACACAAAAAATAAAAAGGGTTGAACATTAAACTACCGTGAGACTCACTACATATAATGAAAATAGGGAATAAAAAGTGTGATCATTTTTATGGGCGATGTGTAAGTAAGGATTGCACTACATCGGTTACTTTGGATTAAGACAATAACATATTACGGAATCCTTATAAACCACACGCATGTAGCGGAGTAGCCCATATCCTGAAGACATTGAGGTAAGTCTAAAAATCGTTAAATGCCAAACAGATGTGCGCGAAAACTTAATGCCAATTAAACCTCCACTGAGTGTGAGAGGGTTTGGGTTTAGTTCCCAACGCACCAATTGATTGGGGATTGGAAACTTCAAACACGACATTGAATTAATTCTTTGCTGCTTACAGGTTTCCTCGCGATGTATTATACTTCAACGAAAAGCTTATGAAAAATATGTATAAGATTAGATTTCGCTCTTAACCGATATAAAACATTCTATGAATCCACGGCGCTATTGCCGTGGAATAAGTATGTATATGAAAAATAAAAATTTTGCTTGTGAATCTAGGATTTTGCGGAAGTTTAAGGAATACAACTGTCCTTTTGGAATCTTGCAAATTATGTGGTTTGAGCTTATAATATTCTACGAGTACAAATCTGGGATTTTGCAAGTCTGACGTTATGCGACTGGTATTCCGCGCGTCTAATATTATGCGACTCTGGAATTCTGCTCTGGAACGGTTTGTCGGACTTGGAGCCATAACAACGTTTAGGGTTTTCAACATGTGTACATAATGGACCATCAGACATTGTTAATTTTTAACCTGGGACTTTTCAGTAGGTACTGAGAGATGCTATGGGGTATTTACTGTAGGATTTTTTATCATTTTGACTTAAGTAAACAACATTTTGTTTTTAGAATATTATTATAAGTATATTGTGCAGTTGCGAACCGCGATTGTTGAACCATCTGCCACTGTTCGTAATTTTGACGTTTAATTAATGACGGATGTTACCGACTAGGCACATCGGACACGACGGCAAAAATCATTAGTGGAAAAAGAGAAGATCATGTAAAGTACCTTCCTTAGTCATGAAATTTACGGCTGACTTAAGTTCAATATACACGATATGCAATCTGATTCCAAAAACCTTTGATAATAATAAATAACATATCGATAATTATGCTAGCGGTTAAGTAAATACTTCACAGTTTAAAGTAAAATTCCATGCAAATTGACAAATTCTAAATTTCAAAAACACCTTAGACAATCAGTTAGTCTAATAAATATTTTGATATCGGCTGTAATAAATGTGATACGATACAATACATTATAATGACAATGACACCCTCAATTAACTACGAGACGAGACAGTTAATTGTAGTATTGCACCAGCAAGGGTTAAGCTAAGAGGAACAGATAGAGCTTTAAAAGTTCGGCGAAACACTGTGCAGAGGAAGGAGATATTGTAGGTCGCTTTCAAGGCAATCGTATTACGATACTTTCAACTGAATAACGCAACGAAATGCGACATATTTAGCTATGCATAAAACTGAATTATAATACTACTAATCATTTCGCAAAACGTTTCAATTGTCATCAGCTCATATTTGCATTCCGTGGAATTACCCCACAGAAGTCGCCATACGAGGTCGCTTTGACAGAAGCTCACAGCAAGATCAAATTTTGCTCGACAGTTCCTAAATGGCTAATGGGCCCTGGAGGGGAACTACTCTAAGTCATTTAGTTAGCTCGTTTTACTCAAAGGAAACATTCCTTTACCTATTTAAAAAAAAAAACAAAACTGCATTAAAAGTTTTTTTTAATTTTACTTGTCTCAACCAGGAATCGAACCAACTAAAAGTTAAAAAATAAACCCTCGCTTGTTTATTACACAAATTGGCAGGAGTATAGTTTAGGATAATAAAAACCGGCCAAGTGCGACTCGGACTCGCGCACGAAGGGTTCCATACCAAAAACTACAAAATAAACCCGTTTTTTCTTTGGGAGCCCCCCTCAATTATTATTATTATTTCGATTTTTAGTATTTGTTGTTATAGAAAGAAACATTTTGGTCTACACTTACCTGTTATACGAGTTACCCATGTAATTGAATATTTATTACAAGTTTTTATTAACGTTGCCTAGTACAGTGGTCTCTTATAACAAGAACGGTCAAGGACTTTAACTTATTCCGACAATAGAACCTATTATTTGCATAAACAGAGTTTTGAATTTTGAATACCCGATTCGTGTAACACAAACAAGTTAGATTGCAACACAGAAATGTTAAGAGGATAGGAGTCGCGCCACTTCTCCATACAAACGTAGTCCCCTGTTTTCTCCGTGAATAATGACATTAGAGCAAACATTTTTTTTTCATTAAATTTGTATCTTTTGTGGTTATGCCCCTACGATTTGCTTTTATTGATTTTCTAATTTTTTAATTTTTTTTAATTTTGTTATTTAGAATATCGATAAAAGCAATGAAAGAAGAATATAAAAAATAAGAATGTAAAAAAAAAAATTTGCTCTAATGTCATTATTCACGGAGAAAACAGGGGACTACGTTTGTATGGAGGAGTGGTGCGACTCCTATCTTCTTAAGCATGTGCTACTTGCAGCATTACACGACCAAAATATGAACAGTGGCAAGTGGCTCAACAATTCCGGCTCGCGATTGTGTACAGGGTGTCCCATGGCAGATTTTTGATTTGAAATTTGAATATTTTTCCAACGGTTGCGCGTGGGAGCGGGAAAATGTTACCGTTTGACTTGGCATTTGTGCGGATTGTTTAGCCAAGGTGCAGCAGTGGACTGGACTGGCGTGCAGCGCGTATTTTAACTTAACAAGCGTATTTTAAACCATAAATCCGTGCACTGTAGCTCACCAGTCATTTTGTTCTCACTACAATATTCGTCTATTAAGTGACGCACCGAGTGGAATTCTGATTAGGACGTGAGTCCAGTAGTTCCATGCAACACGTCCAACAGTAAAGAAGCCACCTCCAGGTCCCAGCTAAACGTCAAGGACTGATCAAAGCATTGCACGTGTTGAAAGCAGCGTGCAAAATAGTCCCCGCCATTCCGTGTGTAAGAAAGCGGCATCTTTGCGGCTGCCAAAAATCATGATGCACCGTTTTTCAAGCTCGGACATTAAATTCCATCCTTTTAAGATCCAATTGGTACAGGAATTTAAAACTTAGTCGGTCAAAGAGCGCAAGGAGTTCTTTGAGAACATGTGATGAACCTTCTTCGCGAAAATCTTCCTCGGAAAATCAAATAGCCGTTTTGAAGACTTGGCCATCCAGATCACCAGATCTCTCACGTCTTTGGATTTTTTTTCTATGGGGGAAACTTAATGATAAATGTATACGATAATGACCTGACGAATCTTGTAGAATTAAACGATAATATGACGCGAGAAGTTGACGCTATTTTTCCGTCAGTACTGCAGCGCGTCAATCAGAATGCACTGAAAATATTCCCCGAGTAAGTGCGCTGCGATGGAACATATTATTATTTCGATAAAGTACGCCTTAAAAAACAAACATCTTTAAAATTAACTTTGAAATCCAAAATCTGCCACAGGACACCCGATACATACATGTACTTATTGTCTATAACTAGCTAATACTCGCTATACTCGCGATTTTGTCTCCGTTTTTATTTTCTTTCATAAGAATGTCCTCTTAGTCATAACTAAAGGGCGGACAGTGAATGCAATATTTATGTCAAAGTCATGTCATACGATATACTTAATAATGTTGTTGATGTTGACAAACAGTAAAATAAGTTTATTGTTTGTTGTAGTTGATGATCATATTTTTTCTATGTTACATTATACTATGTATGTTCAGCCTTTTATGGTTCACTATCCACTTATATAGAGAAAATGACCTCTCTACATCAGACTACCGGCCAGTAATTTCAAAATTTTGCTCCATGGTGGATGTTTTGTAATTTTAATTAAATAATAATTAAAGTCTTATCCATATTATGCTTTTGTTACCCGATTGCAAACGCTGTCCGCCCTTTGGTCATAACAAATATTTTTATAAGACCATTAAATAAATAAATGAATACTAAGTAATAAATAATTTTCTACGATTTATGGGAGATATAATTAAATCAAACGATTGAAGAACGGGCAAATTCAATATATGTACCTCCTTAAATGGGCTAGGAGGATAAACATGGATTACCATTATGTCATCAGGAGACATTCTCCTAAATCCGCTATATAGGACCCGTTCATTTTTGCCGTCGTACCTGTCAAACAAATTCAAGATTAGTTTTAATTTTGTTCTTGATACTAGGGCTGTATGATAACTTGATCAGTATAGTAAAGTAATTAAATCCTATGTCTTGCTACTTCCAACAGCGTTAGCAGGCAGTTGCAGCTCTCGTCTCATGCTGGGTGAGGTGGGCTAGGCGTAATAGAATTTGCACAGGAATAGCGTTTCTCTCGTGACAGGTAAGCGACAAAAACTACCGTGGACAAACTTTAATTGCGGTATACGTACATATACGTATTTTTTAGCTCCAAACATAAGTCCCTCGCGTTGGGACACGACAAGTGAACGACAAATCGTAGTTTTAAATATTTTTTAAACCTATTAATTAACATTGTTTTTATGTTAAAACATTTGGCCTCTATGTAAAAGATGTCTTTTAATTTATATACATTTTTTAATTACAAGATTAAGGCCTGACAAAAAAAAAGTTCTAAGAGAAACCTACTGACAGGTTGCGTTGCCACTTTTTTGAGAAAGACCCTAAGGGTAATGAAGAAGGAAAATTAATAAATGCCACTAAAAAAAAATATTTAAATCGATTACTCATCAAACCAAACAGCCTCGTAGCCCTCGTTTTATAGAAGCGCCAACTTACCAATTGAAACCATTTTACCAACCTTATTCCTAAATTTTCGCTATTGCCGTATACGCCTTCACCGTTCTCATTTTCTCTGTGTGGGAATTTAATTGCTGATTTAAGCATTCCTAAAGCGGGCCTCAGCAGTGTGTGACCAGGCATGATAGGTTCCGCTGCAGGCAGATGAGAAGGCCTCGATGGGACGCCTATAACAGACCCCCCTTCGTAACGGTTAAATGTGAAAGATCGTCTCTGTAAAATAAGATAAAACAGATAAATTACATAAGAGTACAGAGGAATATATATAAGAAACTTACTGCCTGTCAAACGAAAGAAAAAATAAAGAGAACCAGTAAAACTAACTAAAATTGCTTTCTTCTTCTTTCTCTAGTAAAAGATTAAAACTTACATACGATTGAGTCACAATTGTAAACGCGAAGCCCTGAAATCTACGAATATTCGATTCTTACTTACCGAAGGCATTTTTTTATACTGAGGTAGACTTGATCTTCGAATTTCCTACAAAAATAAATCATTAGACCAATATTGCTAACTTCGTTTATGGTGTAACCTAGACCAACTTACATCGATATGATTTAATTGTTCTCGTAATGAATTAGCGTGGATTCCCAAAACAATCTGAAATTACATATATACCTATCAATGTTCGTGTCGTTAAATATTAAGGTAAATAATAACTATATAACATGCGACGGGCACCGGAGCAGAGGCAGACCAAAGAAGAGATGGCGGGACGATTTAGATCGTTTTAGACATGACTGCCGGGATTTGTCTGAAAACAGAGACGAGTGGAAGGAAAAAGGGGAGGCTTTTGCCCAGCGGGACACTATATAAGCTAATAGCTATATAACTAACTGTATCTGTGAATTTTCAATATGTATGACGTGGGGCGAACAAATCTTATGGCTACATCCTGTCCGCTAGAGGCACGGATCGGAGACGGGTTGTGTCTAACTCTTATCTGGTAGTATTGACTTCAACTCTACGTACGGTGTTTCCTTAATCCACGTGAGAAAAGCCCGCAGGCATTGGGTTTAACAGCAAAGCGTCTAAGAATAGGCTTTTGCGAGGGTACCTCGATCCATTAGCCGATGTCTCTCGAAGCCAGGTAACATAATTTCACTTAACTAGGTGCCAGAACATTCTGGAGAATCTTCAGAACACTAGAGAACTTAATTCTCATAACAGTTACCGCCTTGAACACCAGCGTAACGTCTGCGTTCAGAAGCGCACTCTCAATTCTTTTTGGAAACTCGTTCACTTCGGCCGTCAGATAGACGCAAGCTGTGTTCTCACCTAACCTGTTAATTAATTGATTCCAGCTATTTTTGCAACCACACCAAAAACGACGATTACCAAAATTACTTTCCTGGTTGAGCTTTTCGTCTTGGAATAGGCAACACGGCGTAGAAGTTCTGGCAAACACCTAACTGCTATAAGGGCCAGAGTGGCACGGGGAAGGCCCATCGCCGGCCAGACAGTGCCGCGAGGAACTCGACCGCCCCCATGAACCTATTTACGACTTAACCCTTAAGTTTTTGATATGTAACATTTTATTAAAGAAATGATCTTACTGCTAGCAAAATAAAAATAGATGGTTTCGTTGACATTGTGTCATTCAGCTTGTATCGGTTTTATTGCGTTTCAATCTCAAGTTTGTAATTTGATTATTTTAAAGTAAGATTAAAATACAGGAAAACCATGAAATCGCAATTATGAAAATCTCAGAAAGTTATTATTTTACAAAATCCTCTTGATTTAATCGCTTTTAAACCAAAAACGGCAAGTCCGTAAACTGGTCGTGTAAACAATAAAACGACAATGCAATTTTTTTTTGATTGTAGTATAAGAACAAAATAAATGCTGTTTGTTATTAACTAACAGAATCTGTTATTCTGTGATGTAGGCATTGAACGGTATTATCATTAAGTGCCGAATATTAAAAAAAAAGACTATTGCAGTCATACTAGAACTAGCTTTTATAATGATACCAATGTTTTTAATCATTCCGACAATTAATTAATGTGAAAATGAAGTACTTGGTGAGTCGATTGCTTCATTCAATTATTTTTCAAATAAACATGCGGACTATGGGTTCACATTATATATTCCACTGCATTGAGGCATAAGCAAGTAGTTAATAAGCATTTTTCAAATGTATAAAGTCGAAATGTGTAACTACAGATTTTACCAACTCCTTAAATTCTTCATAGTTCTCCGAAAATTGGAAATTAGAGCCGCTAGTATGTTTTGATTTACATATTTCTTTCTTATATTAGACTAAGAGGCTCCCCTTAGAGCTGTGGCAATTGTCCCATTTGCAGTTAGAGCCTGTGCTTCTCATCACCTCTATAAATTTTAGATTGACTTCTAAGGCGCAGAAAATTTTGACAAACTCCATAGGATCAAAGTCATCAAGAGACGAAAGAGTTGTCTTCGCTATCGTAGTAACTATGTAGAGATTTGCGCATTACTTTAAGTGTCATAGTAGTGACCCATTATATTGTCCACTATGTTTTTTGTAATTATGGAACTATTTATATTTTAACGAATTCATTTTATAGAACAAAATAAATCAATGAATGATAGAACTTTATTGTGAACAAATCCTTACCCTCGGGAAAAAGAGAATAAGATAGGAAGAGAGCGATAACTACATACTATCACAAATGGAAAGTCACGCCAGTGTCAGTAATCTGGTCATTGGGTAGTTTTGCCTGGAAAGTTTTCCGAGAGTTTTGAAAATTGGTAATATTATAGATTTTGACGTGCTCTTTCTGAATTTCATCTTTGCCACCTCGTATCTTTGCCGCTAACGCCGCCATATTGGAAAAATGGCGCGTAAAAGCAGTTTTTTGACAATATCTCCTGTCTGACTCATTTTACAATAAAACAGTCTACTACAAAATAAAACTAGAGGTAATTGCCTACAATTTATGTCTGAGTTTCTATTTCATAAAGTCAATAGTTTTGGCGTACGAGCGCCACAAAGTGTACTCCAACACTAATCAACGAAAAACTCAGTTTGTCTTTTGTCATTTAATAGAGGTTTTGACAGCCGTATCTTAGGGAGTTATAAATATCTAAGGGCTAATTCATTAACTTCGTGTCCGAACCGAACGAAGCCGCGCGCGGCGAATAGACACAGATTAATACTTGTACAGATACAGACGCGTGACATTGTGCCAATCACAATTCTTCAACACGAATGATTTGTCGTACATCTATTCTATAGGTCTTTATTAACTTTACTTAAAGTCCAATATAATGTAACCCAAGATGTAAAAAATTACCAGAAAAAAAAACATTTCACCGCGTGCGCTACGAAAACATAAAAGAGTAATTTCAAATCCCAATAAATAATTGTATAAATTTCTTCGTTTGTAATACCTAAGTGCAATAAGTACAGTAGGTACCTAAGCAATTAGTTTAATCCCATATAATCAATATTAATATGCATTATGCTTACTAGAGTAAATTATTATGATATCTAGTACCTATCCATACCATTATCCATATAATATTACTTACGTGATCAGCATTATGTATTCGTTTCCATTCTAAGCACTCTGAAACTTATTTTATTCTTTGGAACACCTTTACTCCGAAATGACAGACACATCGACAGACAGACATACATATAGACACACACAGACACACATACAAAGAAATTATAGAACTATATCAAAACCAATTATAGAACTGTTACTCTCTGAACTGCTACCTACTCTGTGAAACGACGCCAGTCACTGAATAAGTCGTCCTTAATGGGCAAAATTAAGTGTATTGCACATTACATGGCCAGCCAAATCGTACCGTAAAAACCAGGACTGCCGGACCTTAACATTCATATTAGTGCACAAGCGCCCTACGCCAGTGGATCCTTTATATGTACAATAATTTGACACCTCGTTTGACCGAGTTTTCAATCCTTGTTGTGAAATAAAAATAAAAGCGATACCTAAATTTAATGTTACCATTTAATGTTAAAGTCGATGTCATCAGTATTGTAGGGGTCCTAAGTAGAAGACTACTTAGATTTGTGGTACGAGGGCCGTATAGAAACGCCCGTGGCTCTAAAACTGGCCAATCCTAACGCTTTAATTAAAAGGAAACATGGTGTTGTGTTTAAATCTTTATATTTTTCAGAGAGTCACAAAAAACGTCTATCTCATGAGACGGAGCTCTCTATAATGCCGACCAGCCATTTGGAAAAAGAACTAATATAAGAATTTCAATTCTAATTTTAAATGTTCGAATATGACTTGGCTTTAAGCTGGCCAGTCATTATAAGAGCCAGTAACACACACGTGTTACCGCTTCTTATAGTATCTAGTACTCTAGTAGCTCTAAAAGCAGTATACTGACTCGTATCTAGAGCAATCCAGCAAGTTGAACAATAAGATTGACCAATAGTGTACAATAAATTTCGCAGAAAATGATTAAAAAGTAATGTAAATTTAACTAACAACGCCTGATATTAACGGTCACTAAGTATTTGATATTCAGGCTAAAACAATATTAAGTGTAAAAAGTACGTACATAAATAAAGCAACGGTGTCGTAATCTTGATTGACGTTTTATATGAAATGAAACCTGTGCAATTCATTTAATGCGAAAACGTGTATTACAGAAATAAATCTCCAATCCATCATTTTTTAGGTTACTCTCATTCGTGACAACTCGTATCCATTTTGTACGTACCTATCAATTACTGTCAAAAGGCAATAAATTGATCCCATGGAATAACACGGAAAGTGTTTTACCAAAACTTGATGACCCTGGGCGGACAAAGTTTGGGCTTGACGTAGTTGAGTTGCGACTTTTTGAATTTGCTGCTACTCTAGATGATGTTTGTCTCGCATATATAAAATACAATCCATAGCCATCCTTAATTACACGAAAACGTACCACATTAAAACTACTATATCAAAAGTACTACATTGTAAGTATTTTTCATTCATCTTGGCGATACATTGAGCCTAGTTACTTTTAAAGTATGACTGTCACTCATCTCGAACTACTTGGGATACCGATATTTATTACGATTTCAGCAATCAAGATTATTTATGACCATTATACAGTGTGTATTTTTGATATTACCTCAAATTTTAACCAGACGGTGGCGTTAGTGATACGATCTGATATTGCAGGAAAAAA
>BHDV01065521.1:45606-72273 GCA_005406045.1 Adoxophyes honmai
CTTCATCAACTTTGTCACTCATTCCTCCTCTAACATTCAGTGTAGCGAAGCGGCTCTCTGTAGCCCACTTCTCGCCCCCATGGTGTAATTTTTATCACATGCAGAAATGATAAAGATAGCTCCACGCTGTTTTAAGGGCATACGTATGGACGTAACGTTCAAAATGGCATAAAGAAAAACACATAGCGACTTTTACAGGAACAGCGACGTTATTTATAGCATACTTTATATTTAAGTACATCGAACACATCTTTGGTCGGTGTCCAGCCATGCCTCACTCCGCTCTTCGTTGACTGCATTTCAAAATGTGATATATTTTCAAAACTATGAATAAAAGCTGAAAGGTTTCAAATACGAAATAGCAAGTTCTCAAAGGTTTATACAAGAAGGTAGCAATATCGATGCGGTGAGTGCATTTCGCACTCCTTCCTTCGTAAAGCCTGCACTGATTTAGGATCCAGTTATATAGTGGAATTAATAGTATTTTCTTTGCCACCAGAATAAAAAAAAATAACAGGTTGAAAGGTTTAGGGTTGGTAGAGCAAGCACACGAAACGTTACATAGACAAATGCATTACTTTATTCCGTTTCGGGGGTGTTTAAAGACGGTCTAATGTTCAAAAACATAATTTAGACATTTTACATTAATAGAAGCTGAAAACCGAACAAATATTTTACGTCTATCGACCTTTTTATTTCCCGTTTAACCACAAAAAAAATACATTATCTTCATTATATTACAATGTTTGTGAAGCACCTCCGTGAAGATACACATCGCCAAAAGCTGGAACAGGCCGCCGAGTCAAGAGGGGGTCGAGGGCGCGCCCCGCCTCCACCGTGCTTCGAGCTATTAGCATGTGCAATGCACCTGAGGCTATTCAAGTTTGTTGTAATTTGTGTACTAACTAGAACCGTCCAGTAAGTTTGAGCTCAGATATGGCGTTCTTTTATAAATCAAATCACAAGCAACTCTTTAGCATCTCGCGCCTTCCTTATAATTAATACTATAGATTAGCTATTCAGAATAAGAAATACAGTTAAAAAAGTGTTAATTGAGCTGTACACAGAGGATTTGTGACCTATGATACATACGTATCATCTTACCCGTAAATCCTGTCACAAAGCTGCAGTGTTCAGGCCCTTGTGTTCCGGCGCGGTGGGCTTGACGAACGGTTAACTATTGTCTCAAGAGGCAATACAAATCTGCCCCTTTTTGCTGGCATCGTAATTGTTAAGTCAGCAACAGCCTAATATTTTGAGTGCGTTTAGGCAAAGATGACAGCTTATCATCAGCCGACGCATTGACTTATGTGGTTTCCTTGCGGGATAAACTAAACAATCGATAGTTGAGTAACATACGTACCTCTTCACTTCTGTCCGATGATTCTCTGTAAAACGTAATGGAATATTTAAAGACGCTACTTTATAGCTATTACACCATAATTCGGGTAAAATCGGTTCTAGTCGGGTAGGCTCGGCGCGGCCCACGTGTCTACGTTCTTTTGATCTTTTGCCTGGAGATAAAGCTTTTTTCAGACCTTTATAGGCGATCCCTTACGACGCTATAAAAACGTCAAGTCAGTACGGATGAACTTCTAATTAATCTTTTAATTGGAATTGATGCAAATATTTATAGCGAAAGAAAGTATGCAACAGGGATCGAATACCGGTATTATTTTCATACATTTATACCGGTATTTAATTTCGGTATCTCAGTTGTTTTTGTATGTTATTGGAATTTTTTCATTTAATGTCTTACTTTTGTAGGATTACCTAAATACTATCTAGGAATACCAAGCTAAAATTCCAAATTAAAGGAGAAATTTTAGTTTTTAGTAATACCGGTAACGAACCCTGGTATGCAACAAAATGAA
The DNA here is from genome assembly GCA_005406045.1 of Adoxophyes honmai. NCBI lineage: Eukaryota > Metazoa > Arthropoda > Insecta > Lepidoptera > Tortricidae > Adoxophyes > Adoxophyes honmai. The sequence goes on from BHDV01065521.1 coordinate 47,481, forward strand.
TTAAGCATATACCTAAAGAAAATGTTATGCAGAAATAAGCCGAAAAGACTAATTACTTCTTTCAATGAAGAAGAAGAATACGCATTGATCTTTGTTTTTTTCTATTATTAAACCATGCTCGCGGATATCCACCTGTCGATATTTTAATAATTTTCTGTTCATAAAACAAAAGGGAATAAATTAAAAATTCAAATTTGGAAGTTGGCAAGGCAAAACCCGCTTTTTGGTTATATTTAATCCTAAATTGTGTAATTTCACAATTTCTATTTAATTTGTGCTTTAAAAGGGCTAATACTAATGCAGGTAGGTACTTGTTGTATATGGCGTTAATTTCCTTTTTCACTTGTAAATACTTTGTAAAACCCTCAACCAAGTCTCGTCTAGTTCAACGTTCGCAAGGTTTAAGGCTTTGAAACGTGGCTTGGATGGGTGTTACAACCAAAATGCTAAGACGGATGCTTGTTTCCAGGGCTTCCTTTCCCGCTTCACTTCCTTTTTGTGCTGTTATCCATTTCCCGTCGCCCTTACTGCCTCAGAACAGACCGGCGCTGAGCACTGAAGTCTGAGGGAGCTACAAGGCGGTCTGAATCTCTTGCCCTGTTGCTGTCCGCCCATGAGTCTAACCCGTCCTAAGGCCAGTGTTATTTATATATTTTTTTATAAGAGCAGTACTGATTTTGATAACTTCTTTGTATATACACTTATATCGGGTGTCCCGTGGCAGATTTTGGATTTAGAATTCGAATATTTTTCCAACGGTTGTGTTAGGAAGCGAGAAAGTGTTACTGTTTACGCGGCATTTGTGCGTATTAATCAGACAACTCAACAATCGAATTTGATATTTACCTACCATGAGCTATTCGGTGAAGGAAAACATTGTGAGGAAACATGCACACAACGACGAAGCAATTCAATGTTATGTGTGAAGTTCCCAATCCGCACTGGGCCCGCGTGGGAACTATAGCCCAAGGCCTCTCATTCTGAGAGGAGGCCTGTGCCCTGCAGTAGTACACTCTGTGCCCTCACTTTGCTATCCAGTCAATTTCGGTGTTTTGAACGCGCATCACTACTACTATGTAGTATTATCATAACTACCTCATTTTTATTTCGCTAAAAATAGTAAGACAAACGTAACTTTCATTCATGAAATACCAGAGAATACTTGAGTATCTTTCTTGTTTTTTCTCGATATCGATCGATAATGTAATTTGTTACTTCATTACTAAGATGAATGAGTTGATACGAAAAATTTACATAAAACATTATCGTTTAACTATTACTACCACAAGGACACAAAACCGCTTAAAATTTCGCAATCAACTCAAAAAAATTCAAAATTTTATTTACCCCCATTACACCCCAATACAACATTAACCGCGTCTTTATTATTTAGATCACTTCAAATTTTTTACCTACTTTAAATTTATTGGCATTACCTTCCAGATGGCAGCAGTGCGCTGCTTACGACCTTAGCAAATTTGCAATTCATTATTTTATCAGTAATCGTGCATGTTAACATTGCTAAACGATTTCATGTCTTGTTTGTAAATATTTCCCATTTCTTGAAATATTAAAATCAAAAAACTCTCATGTTATAAAGCTGGGAATCGAACCATCATAATCCCGAATCCAAGTCAGACCATCCGAGACCAGCCGGGTTCACACTGACCGAGCCGATATTCTCGAATCACATTCCTTACACTATTTTCTTACCTACACATTTGCAAGCTTCAGTGTATGCAGCGATCTTAAGATTTCACGACGCGCGTCGTGGATTTTCACGACAAAAATCGTGTCGCGCTCCGACACGACGTCGGTGCCGACACGACGTCGGTGCCGGGTGCAGCGGTCGGAAAATTTCACGACGCGGGTCGTGGATTTTCACGACAAAAATCGTGTCGCGCTCCGACACGACGTCGGTGCCCGGGTGCAGCGATCGGAAAATTTACCGACGCGCGTCGTGGATTTTCACGACAAAAATCGTGTCGCGCTCCGACACGACGTCGGTGCCCGGGTGCAGCGGTCGGAAAATTTCACGACGCGCGTCGTGGTATTTTCACGGCAAAAATCGTGTCGGTTTACGACTACGACGTCGTGTCGTGGACATGTGGCCAGGCCCTAAGTAGTTTAGATGAAACAATGAATGTTTCTATCTAAATATTTACATGTTGATTCACTGTGTGGCTGTCCGCTTTTATGTTAAATAAAGTAAATCATAACTGGCAATTGTGTAAAATACTGACTTGCCTTAGGTATGCGGTGTGGTTTGTTTACAATTCTCTGCTAGAATATGAATTAACGAAATGTTATTTTTCTTAGAAGAAAATAAAAATTAGCCGATTGGATGACATCGCATGGCCACCCAGATCACCAGATCTCACGTCTTTGGATTTTTTTTATGGGGGTACTTAAAGATAAATGTATGTATACGATAATGACCTGACGAATCTTTTGGAATAAAACGATAATTATGACGCGAGAAGTAGCCGCTATTTCTCCGTTAGTACTGCAGCGTGTCAATGAGAACGCACTGAGCTTGTGCGCTGCGATTGAACGCATTTCGAAGAAGTAAGCTTTAACAAACAAAATCAGCATGTTTCATCTTTCTTTTCATTAAAAATACATTTATATTCTAAATTAAAAACTTATTTAAAATTAACTTTGTAATCCAAAATCTGCCACGGAGCACCCGTACTATAAGTCTTAAAATCCACTCCTTGTTTTCTTTTAATCCTGTCTACCCACTAGCCGGGTAGCCGGTGACAAAACCTTGTCCTGACCGAAGAATTATCCAACTTTGTGGAGAGGTTCCCTAGTTTTGAGCTTCAACAACTCACGTGGCGATTCATTCATATAGAGATGCGTAATAGGATAATAATTACACGTATTGAGTTTTAAATATGATAATGGACAAAGAAGTTATTCTATTTGTATGCCCACAGACAAGGCTATATAAATCCTATTATTCGCATCGCCGAGAATTCACGTGATATACTGTGAAAGATATATCACTGGCACGCATACTCACATGTCTAACATTTCTCTCGCATCGTTCTCTGCGTCTGAATTCTCATCGTTTAAGGGTAACGGATTTTCAGTCTTCTCGAAGTACAGACGCTGTAAGTTTAAACATTTTGGGATGGAGTTTGATTATCAAATAGAAAAAAACTGTAACAGTTAAAATAATCCACGGATATGCCAACATAAAGAAATAAGAGTTGTATTTAACCTTTTTTACATTGTCTGCAAAATTTTCTCTAAAGTAGAAAAATACATAATTAGTTAGTTTTTTCAGAAACTCTTAACTAATTTAAATGTATGTATTATGTTTTAAACTTTCGCGATTCTCACTCATAATTATATGTACGCGGGACTTAATCGCGATTTTATTTATTTACCTTCTCGACGTTTCGGCCGCGTTACAGCGACCGTGGTCACGAGTTGACTGAAGCGGAGCTCGACGTTTGTTTGGCAGCCCGGGTCCTTCGAACTACCCGCAACGTCGAGAAGGTAAATAAATAAAATCGCGATTAAGTCCCGCGTACATATAATTATGAATTTATGTATTGTCAATGTGAGTAGTTGTTCAGACTCGCTATGGACTTGGACAGGGTCCGATTTAAGGAACTGACTGCCAACCTTCAGTAGTGAAGTGGCACTTTAAGGTGGAAATCCATTACACCATATCATGCTACGACCGTGCTATGAACGTGTCAGACAAAAAAATATTCGTATATTTAGTTTAAAACATTACATAAAAAAATATTCTTTGTATTACAAAGTATGAGGCTATGCATACTAGTCCGTTCCATCACCGATTATACCGACCGTCAATATGAAATGATGTGGACACGTTGTAGTGGGCATAGCCATCCGTGTCGCGTTACATTCCGTGCCTGACACGTTCATATCACGGTCATAGCATGATATGGTGTAATAGGTTTCCACATTTAAGAAGAAAAATTGTCACTGTATGTTTATTTAATTACTAGCTTTCCGCCTGCGGCTTCGCCCGCGTGGAATTCGGTTATATTGTGGTATAAAGCGAACATTCCCTCGGGAACATAATTTTTTTCCGGGATAAAAAGTACCCTATTATTTAATCCGAACTTCTATCTTTACGTCTGCAAAATTTCAAAGCAATCGGTTCAGTAGTTAGGGCGTGAAAGCGGAACAAACAGTAAGGATTAAGTTTAGCACCCTCATTAGATAACAATACTTAAAATTGTAATAGTCATGATCGCAATTTTATGTTACGAGAAACACACCCATCACATACCTTTTTACATTTCATTTCTTTGCACGATGGCATTTTTTTGTATGTTTACCGTAATAACAATAGTAAGGTACACGTCCCAGTGATCGACACTGACCCAATAGGTACCTACTTGGCACTTGCAACCTTATTACACAAGTACGACAGGTGACAGATGGGTGTCATTTACTGGGCGTTGAGGCGTCGAGCATTGGTACTTTTACCATACTTTGATAACATTTTATTTTTTAATATAAACTCGTGAATATAAGTACATATATCCCCAAATGGGGCAAGCAGAGCGTACCAAACCCCACATAGACGAAACTATGATTAATTAGACTTTGTAGCCACTTTGACATAAAAAAGTATCGTAAGCTACGTTACAGAACAGAAACACTGTTCTTGTTCACGATACTTACAAATCACGATCACGAAAAGGATTCTTCTTTAGTAATATCTGTGAATTAATAATAACTTTAATAAACTAAAGGAGATTGGACGAGTATTAAGGCATGATTTCAATCTCGAACGGGGTGACAAAAAGTGGTGGTAAAATCACATGCTCGAACCGTTTTGTCCCGATGGGCATGTTCCCTAAAGATCAGTCATAAGAGTTACTTTCCATAGTGTAATAATTATTAGCCTAAAACTCATTTGCCCGAATCATTTTTATTTTACTAGATGTATTAATATCCCTAATGTTTTTTTGTACCTTCCTCGAAATCCTTGCGTGACAACGTTTCACCTTTATGTAATTTATCTTAAGTGTTGGTCCTAGCCCAATTAGGTAGGCATTAGCCCAATCTATTTATTTAGGACAACTGAGTTTTAAGGCAACCATTACACCTATTCTCTCTAGATTTTTAGAATAATAATTGATTATGGCGCAATGGTATGATGTCCAAATCAGAGCCCAGTTAGGTACGACAATGAGCGAAGAGAGGAGGAGTGTTAGATTGAACTGCGACACCACAGCGCGCGTACCGAGCGAGCGAAGTGAACGTGCCGCGGCAGCAGCCGGCGAAGCGCCAGATCCGAACTGCTAACAGAGTGCTTAGTGCTTATTATCAAAACGGTCATAAAATGATAACAATTTCGTAATGTCGACCGCGGCAAATGTGAAAACGTACCGTTCCATTCAACTTCTCGTTAATCCTCAAACAAAATCGTTACCGTTTCATGACCGTCTTGCCTACACTAAAGATACGTAAAATAGGTTAAGTTAGGCAGCAAATTGTGCTAAAATAATCATCTGGACAAATAATATTAGGTAGTACAAATATATAATTGTCTCCGACTGGGTCCCCTGCGACGGGCACCGGAGCAGAGGTAGACCAAAGAGGAGATGGCGGGACGATTTGGAGCGGTTCAGATCTAACTGGCGAGATCTGTCAAAACATAGAGACGAGTGGAAAGAAAAAGGGGAGGCTTTTGCCCAGCAGTGGGACACCCTATAAGCTAAATAAAAAAAATAAAAAAATAAAAAAGTACAAATACAGGATGATAATGAAATCCGTAACGAAAAAAATTCCTGATACTCAGACACAATACGATGGTAAAATAAAATAAAAAAACACTTTTTTTTCTTTTTTTTTCACCGGGAAATTCCCAATAAAATATTGAAGGGGGCATACTACAAACCGCGGTGTAACTGTTTACGTTTGTTTAAATTCAATTTTAAAGTAGGGTAGTTTTGCATTTGCCACAATCGAGTTCGACGACCCTTGCAACCGCCGAGGGTAGGTATGAAAAATTAGTCGCGAGCGGGTGGTCGAAGCGAGTGGTTGCGCAAGCGTTCCCTACTCACCCCGTTCGTACGATACATAAGCGCGAATTGTGCGAGTGACAATGTTGTTAGAATTTTCGAATCGCGAGTAGGTACTATGAAATGGTGCGAGTGTACATCCATAGCTGCGAAAAGTTGGAGGCTACCTGGAGACGATATCGGGATGAAAGTATACCTAGATTCCGGACTCAGGGACTTCGAGACCCGCGGTTTCTTTCGTGCGATGTACGCGAGTACTTGAACAGTGTGTACGGTGACCCGTGGATAAGTCACGGTGAACCTGTGACCTCTTGTGATTTCTATCTTTGGGGCGAAATCAAGCGCCGTGTGTACATGGATGTACCACAAAATGTACAGAATCTTAAAGACAAGATTGTAAGTGCATTTTCCGAAGTGAAAAGTGATACTAAAGTGCTAAGAAGATTGAATGAAAACATGTTGAAACGTGCATGACTCTTTGGAGAAAATTTTTTTTTTAGGTATCATTTACTGGAGAATCTTTATTTAAAACACTAATTACAAATTTCTAGAAAAAATATGACATATTTATGATAAAACAAAATACTATAACTAATTAAAACTAACTAAAAATTGAAATGAAAGACATCCCCGAGACCGCTGCCGGAGAAAAATGGATTACATTTTGAACGGTTATTAAGGTAGGCACACTAAACTTAGTTTCGATTAGTAGGATAGGGTTGAGTTTTTATTATTCTTGTACATAAGTTGATTCCAATTCTTTAACTACGCCTGAATGCCGAATTTATGCAGACTCAATTTTTATTTTAATCCACCTTTCCTAACGTACAAGTTTTCAAGTAACTGATTTTTATAAAACTTCTGCATTTCGACGGCCTAAGCCCTTAAGAGTACGAAGGAAAAATTGCAACTTAAGTTAAAAAATAAAAAAATTGTAGGTACTGAATAAGTCGTATTATTTTTCGCAAGGAAGTGAAAGCGCGCTAAGTACCTACGAGTCGCGAGTGTGAGCTGAGCGGTGGACGTGCCGTGTCCATAATGTTAGCACTTTTTAGGAAAACTTTAACTTCATAATTTCTTATTTTCAAAAGAAAATGAGACACTACTCAAATTATATACGTAAAATTTCGTTACGGATTCCATTATCACCCTGTATATAGAACAAACTACAGGCCATTCGAAGTTAGGAAAAATAATCATTAGGTTTAGCTATCATCTTTCTCATCTTCAGCACATGATCTTGAGGCAATGCTACAAGATCTAAGCTCTGCAAGCCTTCAGGTTGGTTTAAAAATGAACCGGTTAAAGACTAAGGTAATGACCAATAGCACGAGACGTAAGGTTGAGGTAGACGGGCAGTCTATACAATATGTCGATGAGTATTTGTATCAGGGCCAATTAGTTTCTTTCAGCCACAGACAGGACAAGGAGGTCGAACGACGGATCCAAAATGCATGGAAGAGCTATTGGTCTATGAAACAGCTTCTGAAGGGAGACCTTCCTTTAGCCTTGAAGCGAAAACTTGTCGATGTATGTATACTGCCTGTCCTAACTTACGGTGCTCAAACTTGGTCATTAACCGAGTCGCAAAAGACCAGACTGAAGGTTTGCCAAAGAGCTATGGAGCGCAGCATGCTTGGAGTGGGAAGGATTGACCGGATCCGGAACACTGTGCTGCGTTCCAAAACGGGCATTGTCGATGTCGGTGCAAAGACGGCCAGGTTGAAGTGGGACTGGGCAGGCCACGTCAGCCGTATGCATCCACTGCGGTGGGCCAAACACACTACAGAGTGGGTGCCAGGTGATGGATGGCGACGACGGGGCAGGCCCAGACGGAGATGGCGGGACGACCTAGACTTATTTCTCGGCGACTGGCCCCAGACCGCTTTAGATCGGGATGAATGGAGGACATGGGGGGAGGCCTTTGCCCAGCAGTGGGATACTGACCCAGGCTAGATAATAAATAAAATAAATAATAATAATTTAGCTATCATATATATATATGGCTTAGTAACTATTTTGATATATTATTATGACTATTATGGCACATGACGTTAGGATGAATAATCAATATGGCAAGCGACGTTAGGAAATGAACCATAATGGAGAAAAACAAACATCCGTACGATGTTAAAAAACAAGGAAAGGAAAACAAATATGGTCATAGAGTGTGAAGACAAATGATCATTGTGTCATAAAACGTTATCGAATGCTATAATAGGTTAAAAAACGTTAGGGATTCAGATATAGATCTATTTTGACGATACGGCTTGACTTCATGTTACTAGCGTCGTGACGGCAGCATTATTAATCCATGGAAATGGATAGATACCAGTACTACACTTTTCGGTATTTTTCACGTCATGAACCGGATTAATGATGAAAAGGTATCTTTTGAAATATCCTCTAGTCTTTGACTTCAAAAAACAAAGCTTAGATGGCCGTATTCATATATTGCGTTGATTGTGTTCTTGTTTTCTTTACAGCTTCAAGAGACTACAGAACTATCACAGAAACTTAGCCCACCCGCGACTTTTGTTTGACAAACATAAAGTGGGTACTTTAACTTGTTTGTTTGTTTCTATTTGTTGCGTTACCAATAATGTGGTACTTACTATTACGGGATATCTGTAATGAGATTTAATCGTACTGGTTGAAGCGTAGATATAGGCTTTTGGGAATACGACGTAGAAATTACTATATGGCTGGAAACAGTGTTCGACCGACAGTCAGCACCGGCCATCGGTCGACATGGCTATATCTATACAAGTCTATGAACGCGTTCTCAGCTACGCTGACAGTACGCGCGTGATTTGGTATGCGCGTACGCCGGTCGACCGACGAGCTATGATATTGTAGGAGTATGTTCAGTTCAGTGCTTCGCTGACGGAGCGACCGACCGAACGTGCGTATGTTCACCCAAAGCACCTTATTAGAGAAATATACTTTTGTTCGGCACTATGAGATTTATCGTAAGAACTAAGAGAATTGGCAGCAAAATGATTCTTTTTTAGTGTGAACTGTACGCACGCGTCGTAATTCACCGTCAGCGTAGCACTGAACGCATTTAAGCATCTGACAGTCAGCGCTGACCGTCAGTGGAGCATTATTTCCATTTCCAGCCTTAAGAGATTGGTAAGCCTCTTTCGAACTGTTAACCCTTAACCACCTACGTCCAATTTCTGTAAAATAACAACCTACGTGCGATCCTAGAGACCGCTCGTGAATAATCATCTCAAATTCGGGATCTGTAATTTCAAGATAGCATTTCAACGAGTAAAATACTCGTTTATGCTTTAGACTTTTATTTTAGAACTTCAAATAACATAAACTATAATAAAATCTTGAGATATGGCATAATCTTTCAAGACTGGTAGATTAAACACAAAAATCGACTCTGATTACATTAAAAGACCTGATAGATATAGGAATACAAAAAATCAACCTTTTTTTATTCATTTCTATAAAATAAGGAGTTCAACTATAAAATTAAATAAAAAATAGAGCACTTATCGTCAAATTCTACAAAATTGCAATTCCCTAAGATCCACAATTTTTCAAGGCAGTTGCAGCATATTTTTTACAACATACCCCACTGAATCGGTTCCACGTCACTACAATCTTCGTCTGACATATTTTTGTCATCTGATACCTCCTGTAGCAACCATTTTTCTACATGTTTCACAAAAATAAACAAAATTATGTGGGTGAAAAAATGACATAATCACCTACAAGCGGTCTCCAAGACGTCTCCGAGACTGTTAAAAAATACAGTAACCACCTACATGCGGTCTCACAGACCGCCGATGATGTTTTTAACTCACCAAATCAAAATGAGCATACGTCTGAACGAGTCGACGGCACGGCCGGTACTGCGGGAGGGGCCAGCAAAGGTACAAGGACACAGACGCGTGTGCGACATACTCACGTTTAGTTATTGTCAATTTTGAGTAATCTATTGTCTGTGAGACCGCACGTAGGTGGTTAAGGGTTAAACATATCTGTAGTTCTGGTTGCACAGACACTGTTAAACAGGTACGAACACAATAAGACAAGTTGTCTCATTACCAGGAGGTTACTTTTCTCTGCAGCTGACTGTACTTTTATTATTTAAACCTACCTTCAGGTATACACATAAAATATGATACTGGATATGATAAAATATAAACACCTTGGAAGGATGTTAACGTAATTGTAAAAAAATAGTAAAATATGAAGAGTAAGAGAAGTTTTTCAAACAATCTGTTTTTAACATAACTTATTATACAAACATACTATTTAACAACAGAAGAATATAATAAATATAAAAATAAGGCGATTACAAACCAAATTCGTATTAAACATAGGTACACACACATCTGCTCCGAACAAGAAGAATTGGTTTATTAACTAGTCTTAACGTTTGTCGCCGAAATATACGAAAATTGCGCAAATTCTTTTATAGATTTGTCAAATTAACTTACATGTTCAGTCGAGATCTAGGTTTATAAGCCTTTTGATTATTACCGAAGAGATCTTCCTGTGAATAAAAAAAATCTTCTGATGGACTCGCCTTACAAGCAGAATACGTGGCAAGTTTATTATATGTATAGATAGACGTATAAAAAATATTGAATGAGTAGTAAGCAAAAAACTTTTACGGTTTTACCTACGAAAGTCACTGTATCACCAATCTATTACATCAAAAAGAAAATGTCTAAATGGTGTTCAATATCTGAACTTCCTTGGCTACTTACAAAATGCAGCAAAACAAATTATGAGTTTGCTACGCTGGACAAAAACTAGGCTGGCCTATAAAATAGCGGGTCAAAATAAATTGACGGTGCCCTAAGAGCAGGTTCACACGAGCGTTTTTTCAACGGGCGTTAAAAAAACGCTTGAATAAAGCAAACTGGAAACCATGTATTTATTCACACGAAAGCGGTTTTAAAGCGCGTCGCTTTTTTATCGAGCACTTTAGATTTTCGACGTTGGGCGTTGGACGTACGTTACTTCGTGGGTCTGTTCTGACGGGCGTTAAGAAAGCGCCGGCGTCCCGGCGCTGCCATCAGTTGGCCATCCACTCTCATAGCGGTTCCATGCGTCGGTAGCAGTAAGAGCTGGTTCGCACGAGCGTTTTTTCGAAGGGCGTTAAAAAAACGTTTGAATAAAACAAATTTGAAACCATATATTTATTCACACGGAGGCAGTTTTAAAGCGCGGCGCTTTTTTATCGAGCACTGTTCCATTTTCGACGTTGGGCGTTGGACGTTAAATCGAATTTAACATACGGAACTTCGTAATACCGCCAACGTCAAGTTTTAACGCGACGCTTTTTAAACGCTCGTGTGAACTAGGCCTAAGGCAACTATTCGATTTTCTCGCATACGTTTTCATCGTATACGGGACGGCCATTCACACGGTGCGAGTTCCACTCGGTTTTTTCACGTATGCGGTCTCCCCGTATACGTGACAGCCGTTCACACGGCATCATCATTTATATAATCATCTAATGATCTTTGATTTTTCCCATTATGGGTCGATCCCCTACAAGCGTGATCGTAATCGTCAATCCGTCCTCTATTATGACCTTAGCAAACGACGTTCCAAACACAACTGCCGGCTGCCTACCCCGCGCGCGTCTCGTATACGAGAAATCAGATTGTCCGTGTGAACGAACTAACGTAAACACAAGCGCCACTGAGCATCGCGTTCGATAAAATCGTTCCGAGAATCTCGCGTCCTCGGTGGCAAGACCCTACCTATGGTATACGGTAAAAAAAGTAACTCGAATACGAGATTTTCTCGTATAGACGCCATGTAATCGACTCTAAATTACGCCGTGTGAACGTAGCCTAATGCGCGCCATTGCAAAAATGACGACGTGCGTTTTCGATCCCGAGTTACTAATTTTGGAGGTCGAACCTCGACCATCAAATCCTTACCCAATTGCGCAAATAAATTACTAAAAACTGATGCTTGGAAGAAAATCGCAAAAAAGTTGTCTTTTGACTGGGAGTCACTTGGTAAAGGAGAAAAAAATAAAAGATATTCGGAAATAGTTAAAAAACTTATCAGGATAATGCCTCAATTCTTCATAAAGCAACACAAATTGTCCTTTTATATACCGTTATTCATTAAAGGGATGTACCCAATATGATTTTATTTTCTTGTTCTGCCTTCTCGCGACACAAATGGCTATCGCCAATAATTTTGCTCTAGAATTCATTGTCTTTACGTTTACATCACAGCGAGTACGATTTCGTAATAATTTTGAAGCGCTCATATGAACATGAATATTTATTAGGAACGGTTAAATACCACCAACGTCGAGTTTTAACGCGACGCTTTTTAAACGCTCGTGCGAACTAGGTCTAACAGCTGTATGGAACTAGGTTAGCGCGGCGCTTACAAAGAACACTTAAAACATATTAGCCTCAGAACGCTTGGAACCGCAATTTTAGTCGGATCACTTATTTTATTAACAACTCGATGTATCTGCTTATTGTAAGCGTTTCACAATGAAATATTGAATAATCATTTTTATAGAAAAACCACATAACTGAGTCCTGGTCCTGGCCCGCGCGGTACAAGGGCGTGGGGGCATGACGAGAAAGGACACGGAAAGACGTGCGGGCGGCGGGCTTGAATAACGTGATAAGTGTGATAACGCGTAAATATTATGTGCTTAACAGTTCTTTAGATATGGGTAAGGTTCAAAAAAATTGTACCTAGTTAAGGGCTTTAATAAAAACAAAAGTTAATTGATTCTTTTGTGTTACGACAATTACCCATACATTTTGTATAGGTAATTTTCGTTACACACGTGACGCGATCGTGATTTTGTTTTTATTAACCCTTAATTTATGTACAATTTTTTTGAGCCTTACCCATATGTGACTTCATGGCGATTTAGTGATTAACGAATGTACTTTTTCCGATTATAGCAATGGTTTAGTTGGGTATTGAATTATTGTTAAGACCCTTTTCGTCGACCGAAGTAAGTGACGTACTGGCACAGTATAAATCAATAGGAAATAGTAGAACTAATAGAACATAAGGTAATTAATATACGTTTCTTTAACGTATACGTAATTTTTTGGTCGACCACACATTATGTACTTCGACTTGTCTTGAATCTCACGTGACCCTTTTTGACAACAAATACACGTTCAAAAATACAGGTATTGCAGTCTCAGAGTACATGGATCAGGAAAAACTGCAAAAGAGGAGATTACTTCGAGATTCTGTTAGGGATGCGCGTCTCCGTGGTTTTCATCCCATTATAAGAAATGACAAAATGTTCGTAAATGGAAATATCCTTATCAGTCTGGTACGCCACAGAAATCACAAAAACAACTCAAACAACGTAATCCATCTATGGGAGATGAGACCTTGAGACGAGCACCTTGAGCGCAAAAGAAAGGAAACAAATGAACAAAGACGCATCTCAACGAAAAATACGAGCATTTACTTAGAAATAGCCACCCAAACGGAGGAAACTTCAGAAGACCCAAGTACGAAGACAAATAACGGAAATAGTCTTAAGAGGGCGCACACATTTTTTACGAACGTAATATAAGATCAGGCGGGGGAAGAGAAATTGAGGGGCAGGGCAGGGGTAAGAGGCACCACAGACCATAACTCATCGAGTTATGAGTGATTATGGTCTGTAGAGCCCTCTTATCCCTGCGTTTCTCTTCCCCCACCTGACCTTAGTGGTTTTGGACCAATGTTTAAAAAATCGTAAAAAATAAATTAACTCATATTTAGCCATGAAAAAAATATGGTTAGACTAAACATATTCTGTAAATTTACAATAAAATTGTTTCATTTGTAATTGCATTAAAATCAATGAGAAAAAAAATAAAGTAATAGTTCAACTTTGAAATTATGTAAAATGATATTTGAATAATAAAAACCAATAATTTGATGCATGTCTCTCCGTTAATCCCCAGTAGACTATATTGTCTATCAGATAATAACAAGTTTATATCGTTTATGGTAAATTTTAATGGAAAATTTTCAAGTGAAAGACAGCTCTGACGCGTATTTTTGTGAAAACCCTTCAACAAATTGGCTAAGTAAAAGAAATCTGTGTTGCTAATAAAATATTTCTTTCCGTTAATCCCTAGAAAAAGAGTTTATTTATATGTTACAGTAGTTTTTCTTTAAAAACTTAAGGATTTATAGCTTTCTAAAGCATTTGAAAATCATCAAAATCACCGAATTTTGTGTGCACGCTCTTAAAATCGACTCCAATTTTGATTGCTTTCATATCGAACAATAATAATCAAAAAGATAATGTATTTCAGATTTTCCATCAGAATGTTCAAGGTATAAAGTTTAAAATTGATACTAATGAAATAGTAACAAATAATAGAGACCGTTACAATGCACTATGTTTTTCAGAAACCTTTATGAAAGGAAAAGAACCTCATGTATTAAAATTGGATGGTTACAGATTGGCTTCATATTTTTGTAGAAAAAAAAATCTAGAGGAGGTGTACAAGGTGTTACAAAACTACGGGTAAAGCCGAAAGGGGGTTAAATGGCCCATTATAAGGAGTCGATTTATGATATTTGAGAACCGTAGTATTGCAGTTTGACTTATCGCCAAAATCAATTAAAAAAAAAGAATTTCACATTAATGTACCAACCCTATTACCATGTCATTAAAGATTAAATAACACAGAATGTACATTTTTACCTAATATCCGCGGAAGGACTAAGAGTCAATAGCAAAATGTACAGAAGCCGCTGAGATCGATATTACAAGTTAAAAAAAGTGTTAAAAGACCTGCAAAGATACTTTATGTTAAGTATTTTAACCTAAAATAACACCAATATTTCTTCATATCAAAAAACAAAATTACAGAAACCATCCATCATCAAATACAAATCCATCCTCGCGGAAAAAGACCGTTATGCAAAATGCGCTGGAGCTCCATCGTGTTGAAACACAATGTTCCTTTGGTTGTCAAAGAATTCCTTTTCGGCCACAGGAAAGTCGTCAAGTGCATCTTCTAACTCGGTTTGCAAGAACGTTAGGTAATTGCGTCCGTTTAAACGTGATGGCAAAATGACAGGACCGATAACATGCCCGTCATAAATACCACCCCACACATTCAGCCTCCACTGATGTTGAAATCTGCTCTGCCGAGACGCGTGTGGGTTCTCGCGAGACCAAACGTGATCGTTATGAATATTTGAAATTCCCGACCTTATAAATGTTGCCTCATCCGTCCACAGAACGTAATTTACGTAGTTAGGGTTCTCTCTTAACTGGCTGAGGTACCAGTCGCAGAAATTCCTCCTGGGTGCAAGATCGGATTGCATCAGCTCTTGCGTACGGCGATAGTGATATGGATGACGATTGTCATCACGAAGAATTCGCCAAACTGCAACATGGTTCATACCGAATCTTGCTGCGGCTCGTCTCGTACTCGTGGCAGGCTCTTCATTAATATGCTTCAACACTGATTCAGCCTGCCAGGGATCCACTGTGCTTGGACGTCCGCTTTCAGTAGACCGATGAAAGGACCCGGTGGAATGTAGGCGTCTTGACATCTCTTGAAAGCAATGGTACGAAGGTGATCGTCGCTGTTCCACAGAGGGGTCTACCATCAATAAACCGTTGCCGATACAAATCTCGCGCACGATTCAAGTTGCCATCTTCATGGCCTATGCACAACATCATGTCGTAATATTCGGAATTAGAAAACATAACCATTTTTTTTACTTGACGATAAAAACCGTAATAATTGTAAGATATCGATTTGAAGATTTGAAATTGACAGCATAATTTTATTTTTTGACTTGACATTTTTCGAAGTCATTAATTCCTCTTATCGAGTTTGCAAACCTTTATGGAGGAAAAATTTAAAATCCGTCAAAGAATACACTCTGTTAAATAATCTATGATAACTTCAATTCTGTTAAGTGACAGTTTACTAGGGTTTCC
The DNA here is from genome assembly GCA_005406045.1 of Adoxophyes honmai. NCBI lineage: Eukaryota > Metazoa > Arthropoda > Insecta > Lepidoptera > Tortricidae > Adoxophyes > Adoxophyes honmai. Next base: position 63,447 of record BHDV01065521.1, read on the forward strand.
AATATTTTTGCTTTAATATTTTATTCGAATTTTTACCCGATGTTTTGTAACACGTTGTATATATGTGTGTATGTATATATGTCGAAAATGGTACATTTTAGGGAAGTTGATTGGATTTGAATTATGTCTCTTGAAACGCATTTTCAATTTTGTGGCATCACAATTACCGAGCTACAATTGACTATAATTAAGCATGTATCGAACGCCTGATGGCGATTTGGATATTTTTATAAAAAATCTAGAGTTACTGTTGTATAAATTAACATTGCGCACCCGAAATGCTGCTAAAAAAATAGTAATTGCAGGTGATTTTAAAATTGATTTATTAAAAAATAATAAAGCGTCAAATTTGTTTAAAACAAGGTTAAAAAAGTTCAATTTGCAACTTACGATATTAGACCCTACCAGAATTTATATACAATCTCTTACTTGTATTGATAATATCATCACAAACTTTGGTTATTATACTTCTGAAGTATTAAATCTAGGCATTGCAGACCACACTGGACAGCTATTAAAGTTAAAAACAAACTTAAGTTTTAATGAAAAGTAGTGGTTTACTTGGATAAAACGCATAAGTACAAATTTAAGCATTTTTTTTAAATATATACAACAAATAAGTTTCTCGGATGTTTTGGATTATTCTGATGCAAATTTGGCGTACAAATTATTCTTGGACAAATTCTTGTTGATTTTTTGATTTATAAACTTTGTATTCCGGCAGAACGGATGAAAGTTACCTATAAGCGTAAACAAAATTGGAAATAGAAAGGTATAAAAAACTCATGTTTCGACACGAGTAATAATAGATCCTCATTTAACTTGGAAAAACCACATACAAAAAATAAACACTAAAATTTCGAGTCAATGTTACGCTTTGTCTATATTAGCTGAGAGCCTGAGACGTGTTCTCAAGAGGCCGTTATCACTGCATACTACGCTAACGTTTACTCGCCATTGACTTATGGTGTTACATACTGGGGTAACTCAACAGATGTACGTACAGTCCACTTTTGTTTTGCAAAAAAAGTGTTTGAGAATTATCTTCCGTTTAAACAACAAGCAATCTCTTCGAAATCTCTTCGAAAGCAAGGTTTTCTGACATTAACTGGCATTTATATATACGAGCTCTGCAACTTTGTCCTCCTTCCTGCATCGGTTTCCTCAGTGCTGAGGGTAGTGGTCATTTTTCCGGAACAGACTCTCCCTTATGATTTGCCGCCACCTGCCCCTATCAGATGCTGCATGAAGAGCACTGTGTAAGGTAGTGTCGAGGGTCGTGCGAATTTGGTCTGTCCAGCGTGTTGGGCTTCTACCTCTGGGAAGCTTGCCTTCTATTTTCATCAGCCTCTCCAGGTTATCACCGTCTTTCCTGGCGATGTGACCAAAGTATTCCAGCACTCTGCGAAGACAGGTTGTGGAGAGCCTAGTGCGGATCTTCAGTTGGGCTAAGATCGAAACGTTGGTGCGGCGTGCTGTCCATGGTATACGTAGCATTTTCCTCCAGCACCACATTTCAAACGCATCCACGCGATCGCGATCGGCCTTCATTAGGGTCCATGTTTCTGATCCGTATGTGAATATGGAGAAGACTAGAGTTCGGACCAAGGTGGTTTTGGTCTTGATGGAAATGTTTCTGCAACTTTGTAAACAATAATAAAAATTACTTCACAACTCTAGCTTCCTTACGCAATAACCTGCGCACTCAATATAGGTACAATTTAATATTGCGTATGGCAAAAAATAAAACTTATGGCAAAAGCTCATTTATTAGTGCCATTCGGGTTTTTAATCAGCTTCCTAAAGAATTGAAAATGCTAGATGACATGAAATTTAAACGCAATTTAAAAATATGGTTAATGAGGTACTGTTTCTACTCCTTGAAAGAATTTTTTGACTTTTCGGGTTAAATAATGTAAAATAATATTAGACCAGTTTCTCCTTAGTTTTAAGTAAATATTGTACACCCATAATGGGTAACCGTTGGTGCTAATACTTTTATGGAAACATCTATGTTACACGGTTTAACAATAAAGTTTTTTCTATTCTATTTCTATTCTATTATATTCCTTTCAAAATGTCCGCTAGCTACTAGCACTTGCGATAGTTGCGATCGCGAGCCGCCTCGCGACCGGAATGAGCTGTGCTCAGAAAGCGCCTGCCGGCACGTCTGTCAATCCCCTGTTTCGTCCTGTCCCCGCGCCTCTGTACCGCGCGGGCGAGGACTCAGTTACGTTCTCGTTAACGAGACATGATGTTACAGTTACTCAGTTACTGAACGAAGTACGAAGTTGAGAACACAAGTTCATTCACTTAGGACCCATTCAATCAAACGAATAATAAATCACTCTTTTTCACTTGTAAATATTTTTTTTATATGAAAAAAGCGGGTAATAATGATATAGTTTCCAAGAAAACGTTTTATTTTCTTTTGTTTAAATCGGTTATTGTCAAAATAAAACAAAGATTTGCGATTTACCACTGCTTTACTGCTGTTTAAGGCCTAAAATACGTGACCCCGTGTTCTTAATGAAAGATAGATTTTTTAAGTATTTCAAAACCTAGGATTTTTTACATGCCTAATAAAAAATGCGACTTAATTGTTACGGAAGAACTACCTACTAGTACTGCTAAATCTTGCCTAATACTATAGATATGAAATTTTTTCATGGATGGACATGTGGATGTTTGGTTTTATACACAAATGCATATTTATAATAAAAAATATAGAAAAAAAAACCGGCCAAGTGCGAGTCGGACCCGCTCACGAAGGGTTCCGTACCAAAAAAAAAACAGAAAGACCAGTTTTTTTCTCTGGGAGCCCCCTTAATTATTATTATTATTTTGATTTTACTATTTGTTGTTATAGCGGCAACGGAAATACATCATCTCTGAAAATTTCAATCGCCTAGGTCTTAGCGTTCCCGAGATAAAGCCTGATGACAGACGGAAAGATAGACAGACAGCGAAGTCTCAGTAATAGGGTCCCGTTTTCACCCTTTGGGTACGGAATCCTAAAAACGAAAAAGAAATGCTAGAAATATCGAAACTCCTATTTGACTTACCAATACATCATTGTTTCTTCTGAAACCCGAATATAAAACTCGGTTCGATGTTTTGCCATAGCTGAAAGATCAAAATTATTCAACCGTAGTGAACGAGGTAAGGATACGCTGAGATGGCAGAATGGACGCGCAGGGAAACAATTGGCCAATGCCGCTAAATATTTACCGTGAAACGGGGCGATTACGAATAGACTGACAATTCAATCTCGATAAAAAATGTTTATGCGAGTCAATTTAATCATTCGTATGAATTCCAGTTCTTTTTTTATGATTTTTGATACCAAAGATAATTACAGAGAAAAGATATCTATCCCACTAACCCCGTAGTTGGGTGTAGTGGGAGAGAGAATCGAAGTCACCGATTTAAAAAAAAACTTAATTTTACTACAGAAATCAAGTGGCTTAAGTAAATGGAAATTTTTTTTGAATAACGTCTAAGATAAAAAAAAAGCCATGAAATGATATGTTATGAGCTTTTTTACCGTTTATTGTCGAGTTCAGACAGAAAAAATATAAGTCCCCTTTTCAAAAACTTAAATAATATTTAAGACACTTTTCCTCCATGTAGCTTCAATGTACTTTGGGACGCCTTGCATAGATATCCTTTTCAGGAAGACTAATAGGATTCATTCTGATTCATTGGACAGGGTGGTAAAGAAAACCGAGAGATGTCGGAGCAGATTGCTTATTTAAGACAAGTAAAGAGATATTGACAAGATTTTTAGTTATCGTCGATCCGTTAAATTTATCTGTTTTAATTATGATGTTCTCATGCTAAAAAATGTAGATTTAAAAATATTACGTTATGCCAAGGTTGTCTAAATTTCCATAAACGAGACTGCCCGTGACGTCCTTGCGAGGATACTTGGCAGCAGACTCCAGCATGTCCGCGGCGGGCCTGACGAGCGTGTGGCCCGGTGCGGTCGACTCAACTTCTTCTGACTCAACTGCAGTATCCAAATCGTCTTCTTGGATGTCAAGCTCTCTAAGACTCCCACGAGTTTTCTCTGAAAGTCTTTTCTGTAAATTAATATTTTTTGAGGAATGCGTTACATGGTGGCCAACATCGATGTGGTCATGAAATGTGTACTGTATTATTCATTTACCTGTACTAATTCAAGTAGTTTTCTCAGCTGTCCCAGATCCCTAGAATATGCTGACATCCAATTCTAAAATAAACAATGACATAATTTCATAATCGGTTATGATGATTTATGATGGTAATGATTTAACTTACACGTTTAACACTTTTAGAAATGGTTTCAAGGTGCAATATACTACAATATTTTGTAGGAATGTTCACGTTATTATATAATTTTAGATATTATAAGAAATAATAGGGTAAACCTTGGTTAATCGGTGATAGTTAGGTTTTTTTACAATATAAAATTATCTATCAATTCAATTATTTTTGAAGTATTACTTATTAAAAGGTCATGAAATTGTCTACCATTTCTGAACTTATGATTATATTGATGATTTATCAAATTAATATAATGACATTTTTATTAACACATATGAAAAGTAGGTAATTTGGTGATATTCAGGTTAATATGTGACATGTGCTTGGTTATTTAGTGATACAATTTTAAATCAGAAATAAAACACAATTTAATAATCAACACTAGGGTTCCGTAGCCAAATAGCAAAAAAACGGAACCCTTATAGATTCGTCATACCTGTCTGTCTGTCGGTCCGTCCGTCCGTCCGTCCGTCCGTATGTCACAGCCACTTTATTCCGAAACTATGAGAACTATACTAATAAAACTTGGTAAGTAGATGTGCTCTGTGAACCGCATTAAGATTGTGACACAAAATTAAAAAAAGCAATAATTTTTTAGGGTATACAGTGGTGGACAGATAATTAGAAACACTCCATACAATCACGAAAATATTAACATGAACTAGCGGTAGTAGCAAAAGAAACGCAAATAATTCATAATTAATTATGCAGCGATGTAGCCACAACATTAAAATATGTGTACAATGAAAAAAAAAATACATCAGAATTTTATAATTTTAGTGTAAAATGAGTTTATTTATTGATAACTTGAATTTCCAATACTGGCTGTTTGGACACATAATTAGAAACAGGGTCACAAACATACTTTTTTTCTTTTGAATAATTAAAAAAAACCTTCTTATTACTCTTTTGGCGGCAATTAACATCAACTTCAGAAACAACAACAGTAAATTGTGTTCAAAATGAGAATAAAATAAAAGTTATGAGGCGTCAACTCGCTGAGTAATTGTAAATCCTCGTTTGGACCGAAGGGGACATCCAAAAGAATCGTCAATCACTTAATATGCAACATAAGAAGGTATTTCATACCATCGACCATTGCAAAAGACATGGAACTACTGAAAACCAAATTAGAAAGGCACGCCCAACGAAAACATCGCCCAGAGAAAATTCGCTTACCGTACGGTAAGCGAATCTTCTCTTGAACAAGACCCATTTATAGGCTTCAATGAAATTATAAATGAGGTTTATACATAACATGACTCCAAAAACGTGAAGTGTAGACTAGTGCCCAGTCAGTTAGATGAAGCGAAACTGTTTCAGGGGGTTTCCCGAAAGGTACCGTACCTACAGAACAATATAGAGATGAGATAATTAATTGCGAAAAAATACAGCAAGTGGACAATATAGGAATACTCAGATAAAAAGTTTATTTTCAGATGAAACCAAAAATAACATGGCGAATTCTGACGGCAAACGCTACATTAAACGTCTACCAAACCATGGTTTCTATAATAAATACACAAAAGTATGGTTAAGCATGGTGGTGGAAACATTTTGATTTTAGTTTCATCTGAAAGTAAAACTTTTTGGTCTATTCCTGAACTGTCAACTTGCTGTATTTTTTCGCAAATAATTATCTCATCTCTCTTTACTGTTCTGCAGGACCGATACCTTTCGGGAAATCCTCCTATACAGTTTCACTTCAACTAACCAACTGGCTCCTAGTCTTCACTTCACGTTTCTGGGGTCATATGACGTGAAAACCTCATTTCTAATTTAATTGAAGCCTTTGAACGGGTCTTGTTTTGCAAATAAGGGAATCTTCTCTGGGCGATTTTTTCCTTGCGTGTGTCTTACTGATTTAGTTTTCAGTAGTTCCATGTATTTTGAAATGGGTCTGATAGCATTAAAAGTGGTCGACGACTTTTTTCTATGTCCTCTTTCGGTCCAAACACGGACTCACATTTACTTAGCAAGTTGACACCTTATAACTTTTATTTTTCCCCATTTTGAACACAATTTACTACTCACCAAACTAAAGGTGATGTGTAGTAATTGCCACCACAAGTGTAATAAAAAGGTTATTTTTAATTTTACAAAAGAAAAAGTATGTTAGTGACCCTGTTTCTAATTATGTGTCCAAACGGCCAGTAACGGAAATTCTAGTTACCAATGTATAAACTAACTTTACAGAAAAATTATAAAATTCTGTTGTCTTTTTGTTCGTTGTATACATATTTTAATGTTGTGGCTACATTACTGCATAATTAATTATGCCTTATTTATGTTTCTTTTACTACTACCGCTAGTTCATGTTGGTTGTTTACGTGATTGTATGGAGTGTTTCTAATTATCTGTCCACCACTGTATATGGAACTGAAACTCAAAATTTTTTTTTTCATCAAACCCATACTTGTGGAATATCTATGGATAGCTCTTTAAAAATAATATTGAGGTTTCTAACATCATACTTTTCTAAAGTGAATAGTTTGCGCGACAGACGCTTCCAAAGTTGAAAAAGATGTGTCCCCCCCTCTAACTTCTAAAATAAAAGAGTGATAAATTAAAAAAATATATATGTTGTACATTACTATAAAAACTATCAACGAAAATTGGTTTGAACAAAATCTACTCAGTAGTTTTTTTTTTATAAATAAAATTAAAATCTATCATTAGTTCGAAAATCTGTCACTAGATGGCGTTGTAATCGGTTTGTACGGAACCCTCAGTGCGTGAGTGCTATTAAAAACACTTAAACAACATAGTTTGAACATTATGTACATTGAGATTAAGTAGTTAACTTGGTTATTATGTGATATGAAACAATACACAACATCGAAAAAAGTTAAGAAATCAACTGCCGAAACTAAGGATTTAAAAATTAAAAATAGAAAATGCTACATTTACTTATACGAATGTCATTAATGGGTTTAAAAACTCTTCCCTTAACGGGTTTTTTCTTAGTTTTAGCCATATTTTCATTTGTTTTAGGACAATATCAATTTTCTTTACACCTTTCACCGGCAAACTAACCATAAGGCGCAGCGCAGACGTCAGAGTTTTGTGCGATCGAGTCTGCGCAGCAATAAATTGTCTGAATGGCGCGGTGACAGCTTCCAGGAATTTCCATTCAGAGTTTCGTGGAAACTGTCACCGCGCCATTCAGACAATTTATTGCTGCGCAGACTCGATCGCACAAAACTCTGTCGTCTGCGCTGCGCCTAAGACGTTTTCAACTGTTGACTTGACATAAATTGTTTTTCTTAATTTTGACGGATGCATTCGGATACTTGTGGTACGTTAGCATGTTCAAGCACAGTGCCGCCACTTACTGGAAATTATTCTGAGCCCTAAAGATATCGGATAACTCCGCTTTATGACCATAAACAACTATCACCGAATTACTCCATATCACGGATTTACCAAGGTTTACCCTACTACCAGAACTTATTGATTGCCTCTTTCTATATTTCACAAATACCTGTCTATAGAATTTGCAGACAGCTGTCAAATCCTTAATTTGTACAAACAGTTTGTTAAGTTACATATTATTCTAAATAAATTTGTCAATTTATACATTTTTCAATCCTTAAATCTACTAATTTAGACCTTTTGCAAACCTTAAATTTGACAATTTAGACATTTTGCAAACTGTAAAATTGACAAATCAGGTACATATTTGTAGAGACGTAAAATAGTGAAATACCTTGAACTGTTATGTTCTTAAATCATAAAATTTGTTGCTTTTGCTTGTCATTAAGGCCGGTCTTCACTTTGATTAGTGCGAGTGCGAGTGATTAGTTCGAAGGCAGGTGTTTAGTGAGAATACACAGCCAACTAATCACTCGCACTAATCAGTCGCTGTTCACACCTAGGCAACTAAACACCAGCACTAATCACTCGCACTCGCCAAAGTGAAACTCAGCCTTCATGTCTTCTAAATCAAGCGCAGTTTGCTTAATCAAGACGAAATTTATAATTAATCAAAGGCAATTTTGATATATTTTCGGCGGCAAGCTAGCAACCTGTCACTATTTCACCTGCTAACTTAAAACCTAACAATTATGTTATAAGTGGTCACGAAACAAGAAATAGTAATAGTTTCATCTGCTTAGCGTTTCGTGTGCTCTGCCTGTTATACAGGCGTAATGTGATGTGGGTGTATTTTTTAAAACATATTGGAAATGCAAAGCATTAAAAAAACTAATAAATATCACTAGACAAATTTGACATCAATCACCTAGTCCCAAAGTAGGCAATTTAATGCCTGTGTTATGGGTACTAGACAACGGATAAACTTACTTATATATAGATAAACATCCAAGACTCGAAAGCAAACGTTCGTATTTATCGTACAAACATCTGCCCCGACCGGGGATCGAACCCGGGACTTAAGCTTCAGTCAGGTTCTCTAACCGCTGGGCTATCCGGCCGTCAAACTTACTCGTTCTTAAACTTTAAGTACCCCAAATCATATCTACTATATAAAAATAAGTCGTGTTTTCCTTCCTGACGA
>BHDV01065522.1:16592-36300 GCA_005406045.1 Adoxophyes honmai
AAAGCTTTTTCTACCCGCGTTTTGCCGAAATGGCGTCGACTAATGTGGGGAGACCCTTAAAGCCTCAAGTTTGACAGTAACAATGACAGCTGATAATAAACGTCAAGTTGTTACTGGCAATTTGATTCCGGAGTGTCCTGCGTCCGTAGAATAAAACTGTATCTTAAGTTAAGAAAAAAAACGGAGAGATGTTATTCTAAACCTGATACCACGCGGAATTACTAATGTGTCCCTACGAATTACCGCCGGTGGGTGATATCACAAACCTTCGAACAGTTGACTAAACCATATTCTTCACATATTAAACCTGTGTGGTGTCGGGTATAGAACAACACCTCTCCATTTCTTCCGTGGATATCGTAAGAGGCGACTAAGGACATAGGTTAAGGTATACTTTAGGCGATAGGCTAGCAACCTGTCACTATTGTACCTGCCACCTCAAAACCTAAAGAATGTTATGCTAGAAGTGGCCACGAAACGTGAAATAGTCATCTTGTGTGGTCTGCCTACCTCGTTTGGGAATACAGGCGTGATTGTATGTATTTATGTATGTATTAAACCCTATTATTATCAGTATTGTACCTGCCAACTCAAAACCTAAAAAAATGCTAGAAGTGGCCGCGAATCGGGACATAGTCTATGTAGCGTTTTGTGTGCACTGCCTACCCTATTTGGGAATACAGGCGTGATGTATGTACGTATGTATGTATGTATTAAACCCTTACGGGAACTCCCATTCTATGATGGCAACCACGTTATGATGGCAACGAATACCACAGACGGGAACACAATAAAACGGATTTATCTACAACTCACTCAGAGTTATTGGCAGTTTGCTTCCCATGGAATTTCTGCATATAAGAGTTATATCTTCAACAGAAAGGCTAAGCTTATTCACTATTGTCACTTGTGACAAGATACAACGAAGGAAGCTTTTGACGTGTTCATTGAGATTTGCAATGATATTTTTATGTAGTTCTGGGATCTGTAAAGTGTAAAGTGTTTTTATTTTTAAATATAAATCTACCGTCAGACTCACTCATAAACGGAAATAACCGGATCTACTCACGTTTTTTATGTACGTCCAGATGATGCGTCACGGATTGGCCCGAAACATGTCGAGCTAATCTCGACATAAAAAACGTGAATAAATAAGTTACTTCACCATGTTTTTATTTTCATTTCGCAAAAGAACCAATTTTTTTACAAGTCAAGATGTCTTTTTTTTCTAATTCTACGGTCACAAAATACTCGGAAAATTACCATCAGCCATTTGACATTGATCATCGATTCATCAGCTATTATGTAGAGGTCCTTTTTTAGGGTTCTGTACCCAAAGAGAATTACTTTTACTGAGATTTCGCTGTCCGTCCGTCCGTCCGTCCGTCTACCGTGAACCGTGCTGGCTAGACTGTTGAAATATCCACAGATTATGTTTTTCTATTGCTGCCGTAACAACCATTCGATCGCGAGTCCTACTGGCACTTGGCCGGTTTTCAGTATTAGTTTTATTATCACTTTGAGCTGCGATATTTTTGTGTTTAAGAAGCCCACTAATACTAAAACGGAGTATAGATATGTTAGTCTTGTTTGTGTATTTATCAATTAATTATTGTATTTCTGTATTTATTTCATACTTTTAACGTTATATTTTTTTAGATGTATGTACATATAATATATGTATTGTACTGTACTTCAACATGTTTAATATAGCCTTTCTTTGTTGTCGGTCTCAATTATCAAGTTTAGTGTCCTCTCTGATTCTCAAAGGTTGGCTGTAAGAGATCCCTTAAGGGATAAGTCCGCCTTTGTACTTCGCCTTTTTATTTGTATATGAGTTTTGTATTTTGTGTTCTTTCCTTTTGTACAATAAAGTGTTTACTTACTTACTTACTATACTTAATACTTAACACTCCTTCATATTTTCTGTGGATGCATTCGTAAGAGGCGATCAATGTAATATTTCCAGGCATGCTTTACGTGACAGGTCAATTGAATTGAGCAGGGAAATTAGATCACTCTAACTGCTCTTGTTTTAAAACAGCTCCAAATACAGAAGCGGTAATATAAAATACGTGCCGTGATTCTGAGTAGCCCACTTTGACCTTATACGGTGAGCTAACTGGCTATTTGTCGTGGAGAGCAAACATGGTTTATTGGCTGAGGCATTTCTATATTATTTATCACCTGTCTCTATGTTTTTTGTGGAAATTAATTAGATTTGTGTACAATCAAACCAACTGATTCCTGACCCACCGCAGAACGTTGTCACAATAAACGTAATAAAGATTTCCTTTGTCAAGCAATGCAATGTCACTATGACGTTCACTGTGAATGGGTTCTATGGTGGGTCAGGAATCAATTGGTTCGATGGTAATTAGGAAGGTCCCTCGTCAGTTTACATGTAAGTATGTGAAAGTTTTCTTTAAGTTAAACCATTAACTTACATACGTATTCGCAAATGGGGTAGGCAGAACAAACGAAACCGAAGCGCTGGTAGAATCAAAAACGACGTGTAAAAGTGCTCTTAGGAGCCTATTTGCATAAATAAAGTGACATAGACATAGACAAAACCATGATTATAACTATTTCACTCTTCGCAGCGACTTTAAGCGTAATTTTAGGTTTGAACTTTGAATACAGACAGAAGAGGTAGTACATTAGTGACAGGTTGCTAGCCTGTCGCCTAAAGCATACCTAAACCTCCTTAGTCGCTGCTTACGACATCCACGGAAGAAAATGGAGAAATGTCCTTTCGGACTTCCGTTATGTACCGGTTGGAAGCGACCTTTAGCCAGCGTCTTCTGATGACCTTTATAAGGTCGATTGTCCATCTTTTGGGTAGACGTCCTACGCTGTGCTTGCTGTAGCTATGAAGCGTGGAATAGTCTTGTTTCTAGTGTACTATTAATTCCTGATGTATGTTTTTAATAAAGAAACCGTTATTTTGTTCAGCTATAGGACAAGGTGTCAGTAGACAACCTGCCAGCCACAAGCCATATAATTAAGTTAGTATCACAAAGTCGAAGCAACTCGTCGTTAAGTTCAGTACGTAAAAAACTGACAAAATGTTAGTTGTGTTTATACACTTAAAGGGTTCTGTGTATAACCTAAGTATTATCTTCTCTTTCACAGATAGCTGTTTCAAAGAATACTGCGATGCCCGTCAGATACGTTTTTGGTCTGATACGATTTTTGTTAGATTGTTATTGTTACCCATCGTGACGTGATTTGTGTTTCTGTCAAAACCTGAATTAAATTTGTTATGTTACTTATATTTAGCGTTCTTTATCGCTTATAGATACATCACACCCGTATTCCTAAATGTGGTAGGCAGAGCACACGAAGCGTTGCATAGACAAAACCATAACAACTGTAATAGTGATAGCCTGGTAGCCTGTCGCTCAAAACATACCAACCTACTATGAATTTAGTCGCTTCTTACGACATTCACGGAAGAAATGGAGAGATGTTGTTCTAAACTCGACACCACACGCATTATGCGGATTATAAAAAAAACGAATGGTTAACGGATCTGGCCGAGTACGAATCTGTTAAATAAAATGATAAGAAGGGTAATGAATCGGACGAAAATCGTATCAGACTAAAAATGTAACTGTCGGATATCGTGGTATCCGTTTGAAGGTACTCCACAGCGGAACCCCAAAGGACGATGCGTATTTTTAGATAGAACTCATAGAATATAGAATGTCAAGGCAATGACCGCAATGATAGATACTCTAGGACACCTAACCCGACGTGAAGTTAAGTATATGCCTTCCCCATTCATTGAAATTGTTTTCTTTTTACCCACAGTTCCCAGGCCTTGTAAAAACTAGTATTTTACTAGTTCGTTTTAAGTAGGAATTCTTTACTACCAGGTATTAATACTAGGTGCTTGCTTGCAAGTATGCTATAGGTGTAGGTATTTATTGGAACCAATTACTTACTAAATTCCCGATGTATGCTTTGGATTTCTAACAATCAAAATTTTCACGATGCAGGCAACATTTTTTGTAATATCGAGTTATGTAATATGTCTTTTATGTTAAGGAAAATTACGATAATTAGAAGCACAGAAGAAAAATCGCCATTTTCATAGGAAGGGCCTAATATTTACATCGGCGAGTGATAACCCTATGCCTCGGTTTTGAGTCAGCGGCGTCCAACGGAACATGAGCGCTCGGATCACGCAATAAGTTCCAATTTCGCGTGCAAGCACGTAACAGTAGAAAGAGACAGCACTTTTATGCCTAATCATGGCTAACTTGTTCGGGAGCGGACCTCCTGTGCTTTACACAGTGTAAGGGTTTGTACTTTGACTTTAAGAGTATGTATGTAATAATGTTTGAATAGCCGTGGTAGCCCAGTGGTTCGACCTGTGGCCTCTCAAGCAGAGGGTCGTGGGTTCAAACCCCGGGCTCGCACCTCTGAATTTTTCGGAATTTGTGTGCGATATCGAATTTGATATTTATCACGAGCTATTCGGTGAAGGAAAACATCGCGAGGAAACCTACACACAGCGACGAAGTAATTCAACGTTGTGTGTGAAGTTCGCAATCCGCACTGGGCTCGCGTGGGAACTATAGCCCAAGCCCTCTCATACTGACAGGAGGCCTGTGCCCTGCAGTGGTACGTATACATATAGGCTGATGCTGATGTATGTAATACCTAACTTATCTCGTCACACCACAACTCATTCCACCACAAAGTTAGCAAACATCCCAGGAGGCAATTAACCAAGCTCCATTTGGTCTGAAGTCGACAGTCGACAGCCGAAACCCATAATTTTGCTCACTAACCCCAGGCTAGCGTTAAACCCACCTAACTGCTTCACCCTATGTTTAAGGCCATAGGGTTGGCAATGCCGTGCCGTCGCGTGATGAGAACTTAAACCCCTGGAGGTTTTTGTAAAGATAATTATTTTTTAATGGTTCGCCAGTGGCTTGGAAATGATGGGCTTAGACGTGGATGAGTTGATGATGCTACGAAATGTGGTATTGGCACGACAAGGTTTTTGGTGGGTTTTGTCACTAATTTTGTAATAGGTGTAGTGTCATCAGTCATCATATTTCGGATGTAGGCCAAGTGGCTTACCAGTTTGAAGTGTGCTTTAAATGTTAAACTACCGTGAGACTTACTAATAGTGAAGTAAAACAGATACATTCCAATTTCGGGCTAGTTCGTGAGCTATCTTTGGGAGCAAAACTAGCGTGTCACCGATCTTTTCACAACTACCAACATTTTCGCCATCACAATCCATACTATTCCATTTTATTTCCCTATTAGTTTTGAGTGTAGTTCGCAAAGAAGAGAGGGAGCTGTACAATTGTTAAAACTATTCTTACGTCAACGGACCAGACAGATCTGATGATGATGCTTGAAGTAAAGCTGATGTTATTAAATTTTCTTGTGTAGGTCTTACGTAGGGCCCGTGCCACACTGCCACCATCGTCGCAGAATCGATTAATCACCAAGCAGCCGATCATCAAGCGAATGGGTGCTCTGCGAGTCACAAGCAGCTACGGCGGTAAGATGCCTTAAGATGGCAAACGATTCTAACCGAACAAAAGCAACTTATATCAATGGTTAGAACAATCTTTCCATCATAATTGTTTCCCTGTACCCTTAATCTGATACAATCGTCTCTTCTCTCTCTTTTACTCCAAATTACTTTGTCTCATCGTACTGTCTCTTCGTATCTTTTGGTTCAGAGTCACCATGTTCGCGTGCTGACAGCAATTCAAATATAGTACCCATGATTCTCATAATGGCTGCTTAATTTGATTGTAATAGTATATCTTTCCTGTAGCAACAAGAAAAGTTGCTTCCATATTTTTTGAAGAAAGTTTATGATTGTTTTCATACGTAATGGTCTTTTCCGCATTTGCTTCATCATTATAATTGGTCAAGAATATTCTAATACCTACATACGACTGAATTATTCGAGACTTAAGCTGTTTTGCTTCTTCCTATTCGCGATTCTGCGCATGTTTAAAGGCAGCTGAAGAGAATATTGTGGAGAAACAATAATGGCATACGTTTCGAATAATCCACACATTTAGATAATCTAAAGATTCATCATCATCATCATCTTCGATCAACAATGCTGATAACTGTGCACTCACGGTGTGAACTCTTAGTTGCGTTTAGTTTGGCCGTCGTGTGTCTAAATATCGCAAAAATAAGGTCTGCATAAAGAAATTATCTAATAGAGTGTCTTACTTTTGGGAAGTAAATGTCCAACAAGTAACTTTAAGAATAGTAAACATTTTACAACAGATTACCAATCTTGAACCACGAAGGGTGCCACGATTACAAACGATTACAAATAATTGGCCAAGCTAGTCAATAAGCGCACGAACTTCGCTTTGACCAACGAAGCCAAGGGATTCACAAGCAGTAGGTAAAAGGTAATGTAGGTACCTATTAGGTGTGTATAATCTAAATAATTGTAGAATGAACCCAACAAACTTTCTCCCAAATCGCCGTCATTTTTAGTCATTTCAATCGAATTTAAATTAACCACATTATAATGAAATTACCCTACTTTCTTACAAATTTGCACAGAACGGACTCCCAAAATTATATGGCAATTTCCTCCCAACCATGCCCTTCGGTAGCTTGGAAATTATCATAATAAGAACAAAAAACGTATATCTGTCCTGCTCTTTCGGGCTAGTTTGGTTGCGTGCGAGAGGGAGGGGCGATGCAGCCTTATTTGCATGCGTGCGCGCACGTAAGTTTTAGTGATGTTCTGGCTAAAGCATCGATGTTTCGAGATATGCGATATCGTTACATTGTAGACATGCCATGTTTGGCCTTTGAGTTAATTAAACTGTATTTAAACAAATTGCAACTACCGTTCATCACTTTATACAATTATAAATGGAAATGGAATTTGTGGGCGATATTTGTATTTAGGTATACCATTTTGAAAAGTACAAAGGAAAAAAATGCTCAAACTCATATTGGGAAGATTTGACCAGCGCCTTTATAATCCGGTTTAAGCCAAATTTGTAATTCTTTTTAAAATCTAAAAGTGAATCATTTTGAGGCATTTCTTGCACGAACCAAATAACAATCATTCCTTTAAATCTGTAACTATAAAAAAAAGGAACTCAGGAAGAAGATTCTCGACATTTGCCAAAACGAAGGTGTCTCAAAAATAATTAGGTTCTAAATTAATATCCCTATCAGCTGCCGACGAATTATCATTGCATTTTGGAACAGCCTGTTTTGTATATAATATTCAAGATTAATTACTAATCATCCGTGTATTTATTATAAAAAAATCTGACCCTAACGAACCTATTTTGGCTTCTGGCTGTCAAAATAATATCGATATTTCGATAGACATCCATCGATCCCCTACCAGGATGTAATAAGGTGTTTTATAAATGCTACAACGGTGCAAGCTTCTGTGGGAGCCTTTACGGCATCTGCTAGCTGATACCTGCATGTATCATTACGAAGGAAACTTATGAATAAAATATTTCGATTAGTTCATGTTGGGTTATGGATAGAATCTAATTACTTATGTTTCTTTGGATACTTTATGCTTTGTATATTCGAATGATATTTGACCCAATGCAGAAAATGGTCACAATAAACGTAATATTGTTAGAGTTGTGTACCCAAAACCCCACAATCTATTCTATCAACCTCACAATTATTAGTTTCGTCAAGCGCGAATAGCTGCCGTTACTACTTCTAGTTAGATGAAGAGCTAAAGACTAAACCGAGTCAAGTCGTGGCTTACACATACTTTTCATTGTGAGTAGGTCTTACGTTAGTTCTGTGCTTAAAAATACAAGATTTTTTATTCCGTAGGGTTCTAAAGGCTTTAATGTAAATGTACCAATGCTCGACGCCTCAACGCCCAGTAGACGACACCCATCTGTCACCTGTCTTACTATGACATAAGGTTGCAAGTGCCGTGTATTGGGTCAGTGTCGAGCACAGGGACGCTTACCTTATAGCTGGAAAGATAAATGTTTAATAGTCCTCTTGACAATATAGAAAGCGTATACAGCGGTAAAAACTTGATGACTTCATAGAAAACAAAGCACCACCATCACTCACGAATGATTAGAATGCAGATTGAGGGGAAAGTTAAAACAAATCATCAGCAAGAAACGATGGGAATCAATCAACGTGTTCCGGTTCGTGTCCAACAATATTTAAGTTATTGGAAATATGAAGTGACTTATGGAGTAAGTCAAGTTGGAAAACTAAAATAAGAAGAAAAAACCCACGATGATATAGCTTGTGTTCCCAAATGAGATAGAAAGAATAGGCGAAACGTTACGTAGACTAAACCATTACTATTGCACGTTTTAGTGGCACTTTTGGCGAAATTTTAGTCTCTGGTACAATAGTGACAGATTGCCAGCATGCTACCTAGGGCGTACTGTAACATGTTTCCCTGGTTGCCTCGTACGACATCCATGGAAGAAATAGAGAGGTAAAGTAGTTGTATTGTATTGTATGACTCTTTATTGCACATAAAACAATTACAAAGAATAAAATAACAGAACAACAGTGTAACTTACGTACAAAGGCGAACTTATCCCCGAGGGGATCTCTACCAGTTAACCTTCGGGCGATTGACAGGAAAATTGGAACGAGCAGACATACAAACAAAATAAGAGAACAAAAAAAGGAGGTAAAACCTAAAACTACTTAATATAAACAGACAATTATAAATAAATATAACTCATACGTAAACAATACATCCTAATACAAACAAATAACTATCACTATTATAAACTAAAACATAACATCCCATATTATAAATAAAATATTATAACATACAATAAATAGATAGGACACATAACAACCAAAATTTATGACGAATTTATGAATTTATGAGTAGTTTTTATCTAATTAAATATTAACTAATATAGGCAAGTAACTTAATGGGTTGATCTAGCAACAATTATTGCTATTTTAAACATAAAACTACCGTGAGACTCACTCTTATTGAAATTAACGGAGCTACTCACGTTTTTTATATCGAGATTAGCTCGACATCTTTCTGGTCAATCCGTGACCCATCATCTGGAGCTACGCGTCATGGCAGCGGATAGACGCGCACATAATGATCGCTATTAACGAATATTCGTAGTGATGTTTTGTAAATCCGCTTACATTCGCGAAACCAAACAATCGAGACATCACTACTACCGATCCTGCGTAAACGAAGTTAAGACTAGTAACTTATACTTACCAGGATAGCATAAAACAGTTATAGCAGCTGTCCAACCATTCAATTCAAATATCGAAACTTATTGCTTTAGTTAATCATCAAACTGGTTGGTAAGCTCATACTCGGAACTAGAAGTTTGATTGATTCTCCTCAGGCAGTTATTAATGTAGCTGTGTAGCTGCATTTGATGTTATTATATGACCAGAATACAGCCTTTGGAATGTGGAAATGGATAGCTATTCAAATAATTTCCTCACTCAGGGCGGTAGTTTAAACTGTTTAAAGAATTTGAAAAGTTGGTCCGCATCTTAAAAGTAGGGGAGATTGATGTCACCGATAGTTTTTTTGTCAGTGGTATTTTTTGTTTCTAATTATAAAAAGAAAGTAATTCCAAATAAGTACTAATAGTCCCTGGTATTAAACGTGGCTAGATTTTAACTAGTGCGGTTTCCATGGAATAAGAGATACGAGAACTTACTTCCACAATTTAAAATCATCCCAAGGCAGATTTCAGGGACTTTAATCGTTAAAAAATGACTTTTGTACCTCCTTCCTTGCGGCAAAGTGCCTACCGGAAATGTGCTTTTAGGATCCTATTTGCACAAAGATTTAAATTTCGTTCTTTTGGTTGCTTTTTACTAGACGGACTGCAGATGCCTTATAGAACCTAAAGGCTCATCAGTTATACCTCTTATAGGACTCATGTGACTTGGTCCAATTAACCACCTTTATTATACAGTTTCTATAAACAGTTATTCAATAAGCATCACCTAAACATTTTTTTAGTCAACATCACCAGGAAACGGCCCTCGATCAAATCAAATAACTTTTTGCAGCCCTTATTTGACCCTTAAACAGCTAGCGCCTTATTACCTTATACAGCGTTCTACTTACACTAAGCTGTATAAAAAGCTGTTACAGCTCTAACGAGACAGTCCGCATTTTTAGGATGCCGCGACTACTGGAGGTGCTAGAATTTTACAAGCTGTTTTTATGACGTCCTGTGTTAGTTTTTCTTGAAGACCATGTTTGAATACAATGTTGTTAAATTGAGTTTCACTTGTTGCAAAATGACAAATGACTGTATTTTTAGTAGCCAGCTTTGAGACAAGTATAAACTAAAAATTTAATTTTCTAAGCGTAAATATGCAATTAGCTGTCATCCTTTTATGACTGTAAATTAGTTATTTTTTGTATCTAAGCCTATTTAGTAGTGTTTACTGTGTGCATATCTACCTAATACATTTGGTAACTAAAAACTACGTGTTTTAGGTGTTAAAAACAAGATTTATTTTACGAATTTTAAAGTGGCTGCGAACGAGTAAGAATCGTGGTGTTACCTAAATAACGTTTCGTGTGCTCTGTCTACCCTATTTGGGAATACAGGCGCGATGTATGTATGTAAAAAAATAACAGTATTCTAAACACTACCAGCGAATGCCAAAGTTTATATTAACACTAAAAGCTGTCACACATCGTTTGTTAGAAAAGTGTCTTATAAAAAGTTACAATAAGACTTGAATCAAGGCAAAGCAAATGTCGTTTACGTCATTTTGTTCAGGCTTTTGCTTCGTGTGTGCGGAATAACTTGACGGAGTACGCTTGAGGTAATTTCATTGTTTATGGTGAATACAAATCATCTGATTTGAAGTTGGTAGTTGTATTTTATGGTTTGCCGACCAGTTTAGCTGTTTTTGCTTGGTGTTCCTTTAGGAATTTGAATTGCCAGCCGCCTGGCCGTCATGTGTTAGTTGTTCTTAAATTTATGCGTTCACGTTCACTGTGTTATAGAAGACGTATTGTATGGTCTGAGGCAATAAAATTAACGATTTAAGTACACAGAGAAAACAACAAAGAGCTAATACACATTTTTTTTAAATAGGGATAGCAGACTGATGTGCTCCAAGACTTAAAATAATGTCACAAGAAAACAGATACCAAAAATAACAAGTCGGAGCGGAGCATGATTCTGCTGAAATATAACGAATATCTTCTTTTACAGCTTAAGCGTAAAACGTTTCCATTATAATTTTCAATTATCTTGTGAATACATTTTATGATCTTTCAAATTGTATCAATTATGTTTGTCTCTACTAAGATTTGAATCGCTTTGAAACATCAAAAGCTCCCACGTCGGTTAGTTATAATTTGTTTAATCTGAAGAAGTTTTACATCTGTTAAAAGATATTAATAACTAATTTTGTAATACCTTTATCGAAGCCAAGTTATTGCATACCAGTATTAAAACAGGGTAGTAAAACCTGGGTCTTAGTAATTATTGTTTTATACCGTATTCAAGGAAAGGTCGAAGTTCAGAAAGGCTGTATAAGAGCACATAAAACCTGTATAAGAGTGTTATAGTCACGTGAAGCGACAGCATTACCACTTATATTTACATTCGTATTTACTGTAGTTAAAGGAACTTAACGCGGGATCTAATGGTTTTTTATGGTCTTTGGAAGATGTAAAAAGCTTTATAGACACGATGAAGCCTGTTGCTTGTATACAATTTACTAAGAAAGCCTTAGTTTAGTGGAAACAGGTTATTTTTGTTTATGAGATTGTTAATTGGACTTGTATTAAAGAACAATGTTTTACACCTAATCACCAGATTATAAGAAGGGAATATAAATTGTGTTTATATGATACACCTACCTATTTATTCTTTTTGACCAGTATTTTCATATTAAAATATAAAACTGCATAGCTCAGTAACAACCGCAATCCATTTTCTTAGTAACTGCATTACCTACCCCTTCTTTGCTTTGAAATTATTTATCCTATGGTTCCCCAGTTGAATAACATTAATAATAAATTCTTGTACGTCCGTCGAGGTTGTAATTTAATTCGAACACAATCTGCGCGCACGTGACTCCATCTCGCGGCTAATGCGAGCAATCAATGATAAGCTGTATTGTGGTTGCATTACCGCTTATATAACCTTTACAGCGCTGTATTGGAATGGGTCGGATTCTTTGGTGGTTTTAATAAAAGTTTTCAAGACCGCAGGATTAAAGCTGGAGTGGCAGAAGATTATTTTTTATTAGCTGGGTTGAGTGACTCAATGCTGGTCAAAGGCGTCTTCTTTTGACCTCAGCAACTCCCTGTCGGGTGGTTAATTGCTAGTCTCTTGCGAATACGTCCAAGGGACGGATCTTTGTTTTTTCTTAAACTAGAATGCTGTTTTTAAACCTTCTGGTGTCGGGTTTAGAACAACACCTTTCCATTTTTTCTTCCGTGGATATCGTAAAAAGTGACCAAGTTATAAGGTATATTTAGGCGACAGGCTAGCAACTTGCCACTATTATACCTACCGACTCAAAAAAAAAGTGCTATGTGAAATCATCATGGCTTTGTTTATGTAGCGTTTTGTGCGCTCTGCCTACCTCATTAGGGAATACAGACGTGATATAATGACATGTATATTTTTTTCTTACATCCGAATACTGGTTGATGTCAGTTTTATCTCTATTATGTTGAAAATTGTCATTTAATAAGTCTTTTCTCTTAAGAACTAAGGGTCTCACCAAACTAGTCGACGCCTTTTTGGCAAAACGCGGGTAGAAAAAGCTTTATGTCGACGAAATAAAGACGAACAAGACGTCAATTTGCACGATCCGAGCCAATTGACGTCTTGTTCGCCCTTATTGCGTTGACATAAAGCTTTTTCTACCCGCGTTTAGCCGAAACGGCGCGGGGTTGACTAATGTGGGGAGACCCTTAGGTACAGATTATCTAATTAATGCAATAACGAGCTTCACATCTTATGTAACGCGCTCTGAAATTACCGTTTGTTATAACTAAGATAATCTCAGTTACGATAAGATAACATTTTCTCAATACAATCATTTCTATTACGGTTGAACAAACAATAAACAGTCTTGTTCGACCCGATACGTCTCCCAACAAACGGTTTGAAAGTTGTGGACTAAATGCTAAATAATCTTGAGATATTATAAGCTTATTTTTAATTTTAGAAATTACTGCTGGCATAGCGCGTAGTGATGATGGGTTACAAATTGGCCCGAAATATATTGAGTTAATCTTGATAGAAAGACGGAGTGAGTACGTTTTAGTTCACTACTTGTGATTTATATTTTTATAATACATATTTAAAAATACCTACTCGTTTAACCTAATAGAAGGTTTAGGTTCAGTTTACTGTATCCATTGGCTATTGCAACACTATGAGATTTATGAGATTAACAGGTGAGCTAATTAGAATATTTTTGGTATTCGTTAATTGGTTGTAAAATGAAATGAATAATTTAAACTATTTATGGCATGAAATCTCATTCTGTGACTTTATTAATTAAGTTTATTATGAAATAAAAGTATTTTACATCTAGAATTAAAAAGAAATCACAAGCAGTGAATGCGTTCGGTCTTAATTAATTACTTTTTTTTCATTTTAGAGACGGAACCTTCACATAGCACCTTAGCATATCAGGGAAACACCATTTTACGCTAGTAAAAAATATGTTACAGTCGTATTTATCTGAACAGTGATAGGCGGCGCGCGCGCTTTCAAAGTTTCACCGTTGAGAACGATTAGTGCATAATGGATAGTTTAGATAATTACTTCTCTACGTCCGCGCATACTGCGGCTTGAATGAAGATTCAGGCATTTTTGGATATTCATTATTAGGTATTCAATTGTTGAACAAGACAGTCTTTCTGACAAAACTTTGCCGTGACTTTGAAGCAGTCTTTTTTAAAAATATTTTAATGAGTTTTTCAAGGGAGAAGAAATAGCAATAACTCTAGTTAACTAGATAAATTATGCAGTTTATGACAGACAAAAATATCACGCCTGTATTCCCAAATGGGGTAGACAAAGCGCATAAAACGTCACATAAATAAAACTACTTATGACTATACCACGACTCTACCCATTTTTAGCATAAATGTTTAAAGATAGATAAAGGTAGTATAAAAGCGACAGATTAGTATTTATCTCCGTCAACGAACTTCGAACTCCGCAAAATAAGGCTTATTCATCTCCCTTTTCTTTTATACAACTTTTCTTCAGGGGTGTTTTTCTCTAACGTAGGTTACTAAGTAACTGAAGTCGTCAACAAGTCGACATCGAGTTGTTAATTTTTCTATACAATGACAGCTAACTTTTAACAATAAACGTCGAGCTCGTCTACAAGTCTCTTACGTTAAAAAAATCACTGCACTTATCATAAATTGAAATTAATTACAATCGAATTAGCAGGCTATTTTATAAGCAGTGACACGCAGCTAGTATCACATTACAATAAAAACCGAACTAGCAAATTATGCAAAAAGCCTAGAGAATTTGTAAAATAAGACCGTTAAGCTAATTGTCTTCGCAATTTAATTGTTCAAAAATTACTTGTCTAATTAATTGTTTATTCTTTTTGCGAGTGTGACACGGTTCTCAGTCGTAACGTTTTGAGTGTTTCATGTAATTTATTGCTGTTACACTTATGGAGATGTACTTTTATGATAAGCTAGCGTGGAATACATGGATTTTTAAACATAATGTGTGCTCGTTTCAAGATGATCCGTTATGACTTTATTACTTTTGCTCTAATCATAATAACTTGCAGGGCTATTGTCTTACGCGCTTTTAATTATGGTTAGGTACTTTAAATTTGACTAAAGCTTGCTTTGAAATTGAATCAAATGGTATCACGTACCGTCATGACAGTCGAAACCCATGCCCGCCTGATTTGAAGCCAATTGAATAATTGATTCTCCTTCTCATTTCACGTATACAAAATGATAGTAGGGATACAAAAGAGTAGTTAAGTCGACTGTGTTTTCATTTGTGAAAAATTCTAAACACCCCTTATGCAGCCACCCATGAAGCTTTTATAGAACTTCAGGCTTTATATCAGCAGTATTAGTCACCAATTTGACAGCACAGTTAGCGAGTCGTGCGAAACAGTGGGCGTATCGTAATAAACGTAGCGATAGTTGCCATTAGACGGCGATCAGGTTGGAAACATTGTGTGCACTTAATTATAGAAATACTTTATCTACGGTTAATAAAATGTTTTTTAATGGTCTGTTTTGCATTAAGACGACTTTTATATAGTTTTTATTGAGGACTTAATGTGTTTTTCATTTGCATATTCTATTCTGTATTGCTATATTAAATTAGTCTCGCAAACCGTAAATACTTCTTATACAAATAGGTAGGTACAAATTAGTCAAAAATATTTTTTGTGTAGACAAAGTAAACGTTAGAATTAATTTCAAATTGCAATTTTTTTTACGATTTTTCAAGCATAATATAATTTACTTGAAACATTTTTTTTCTTAAAGTATTTTGGATGAAACTAAAACACCTTCTGACCACGTTAAGTGCTGAAGTGCCTTCAAATCCTTTCATACAGCCTCAGTCTCCATAACAGTCATATAACAGGCACAAAGCTATTTGTTCCCACCTGACAGCTACCAAGCACCAGTTGGCTACATTGGAGGCGTATCTCAATAAATATTACAGTAGTTACTAAATATTGTGGTACTATTTCACTAAAATATTCATAGCCAATCTACAACGACATGACCACTTAGGCTGCGTGCCCACCAGAGCTGCGCTATCTATATCTATCTAGCTAATTGAACAACAAACGGATAAGAAAAATGTATGCGTTTTTAAAAAAACATGATTTATTTATTTTGTATTATATCGTGCATAGACAAAATCAAAACAGAACAAAAGTTTTGTAGCCACTTGTAGCATTTTTTTTTAGGTTTTAAAATAAGAGGTACCTACCTAGAGTAGTGATAGTCTAGCCTGTCACCTACTTCCCTTAAGCGCCTCTTAGGAAATTCTCGGAAGAAATCGCGAGATGTAATTCTTTTGACACCACCCAGCTGCATTCAACTAACTGATTCATTATCTGGAGCTACGCGCCATGGTATAGGACAGAACAGTGCACAAATGTGCCCAAAACATCTCGAGTTAATTTCGATAAAAAAACGAGTAGATCGGTTTTATTTAACTTACATGAAAGCCCAATGCCTTGTGAGAAAATCGTGCTTTTCTTGCATTTTTTTTCTTTCGCATCGCTTAGCTACATCTTACGTCTCTAATGGTCTCGCAGTTAATTTTTTTAACATTCTTGCATAATAATTGGCTTCAACACGAATATGTATACCGGTCTAGTTCTGTTAACGGTTTTGGTTAATTATGGGTTCTAATGTATGTCACCAGTTTTGTTAAAATGCCAGTGTGAGAAGCGTGTGAATGTGTTAGCAAAAACTAGAATGTTAGTTACAAATTAATGTAAAATATACATTTCACATGACTATAGTTCTGCTGTCCATGTATTTAGGAAACGGAATCTGTTTTAAACCCACATTTTTGTGATGTGGCTACGAAACGAGACATTCATGGTTTTGACTATGTAGAGTTCCGTGTCCCGTGTGGTGCCGGGTTAGAATAGCACCAACCCGTTTCTTCCCGTGGGTGTCGTAAGAGTCGACTCTGGGAAAGGGTTAGTGTATTGTGGGCGATGGGCTAGCAACCTGTCGCTGCAATATCACGTTTGAACATCTAGTTACGCTGAAATTGCTAAACTAGGCACTGGATTTTTGAATTCATGTGCTCTGCCTACCCCTCTTGGGAATACAGGCGTGAGAATATGTATGTATGTATGTATGTAGAGTTTCGTGTATTCTGTTGATCCCATTTATATTTATGTATATAAGACATGTTTTGTTCGTGTTTGGTACAGACGTGTAAAGAGTGTTGATGATTTGTAAAAAGGTGCAGTTTTTTGTCTTTTTAGAAAATAATAATCTTCCTGTCCTATCCGATTTGTTGCGGAGTTACAATATTATTTCTCCATTATTTTCCGATGATATCATAAGAGGCGACCAAGGTAAAAGATTATATGGTATGTTTTAGACTAATTAGGTATGCCTCTTCCATCTGTTTTTAAACTAGAAGTTTAAACCTATCTATCCCGTTTAGGAATACTGGCTCGATGTATGTATGTGTTTATGATTTGCTTTTGATTTGACGAAATGGGCGTGTCGATGCGACAAAGCTAGACAATAAGTCCATACGAGAGATATCAACGCGTTGAAACTTTCTGTCAACATTTCATGTCAAAGCACATTTGGCATCGTTGCTCATTGAAAATAACACCAAAGTCATAAGAAAATTATAATCGCGGTAATTTTGGCCATTACATAGGTAGTTTGAGACGCGGTAAAAATGTTTTTCTTTAAATAAAATGTTCGCAATTTTTTCGGCTTCGCTTTGCATTTATTCGTGAATAATTTAAGATAAAACATAGTCTATCATTAATTCATTATATCCAACGAAGTATTATTATTAAGTTTAACAGTAGGCTTAGCACGGCGCGAGTCGACTTGCACGGGGTAGACTTTCCGTCATTTTGTGACGTCTCTAGTCAGACCACTGTCTGTCTCTTGATAAGAGAGGCTTAATTCGAGATACTACTATCTGTCACTACAGATAGTAGTATCTCGAATTAAGCCTCTCTTATCAAACCAGCAGGCATAAAATGGTTGATATTAGTTCAATAAATAGGTTTTGAGTTTGTTCGATAAAAACAAGTATCCTTTTTTTTACTACATGACCAATAAATGTTAGCAAAAACAGCCAGTTCTACTACCTACCTAGGTAGATAATAACTTAAAATCAGGATAAATATTAATTTATTTTAAAATGAGGATTGTAGGTGGCGTAAAATGAATGCTTAATATTCTGTAATGTGACACTGCGCATTTAAAATGATCTATGCCGTCTATTTGTCACGTTTATTGGCGTTTTTGTCAGACTTACAAATTGGTTCTGCCTAAGTCTTGTATCTCTGCTTCCGTCGCAAAAAAGTTAAATTATCGAGTTAGTGGTTCATAACAATTTCATACTTTAATAACTGAATAACAGTCTTTTACATATAGATAATATTTGTCAAATTTAATTCAGTACAAAATAGATCGTAATCAAAACAGGCGTATTTTTGCTTTCATTATTATTTTTTAGATTATCGCAATCTCGTCATCTCCAAACGAAAACCATGTTAGGTAAATACCTCACGCAATCCAAAAGGCACTGTAATCCAAGACACTATCACAACACACAAACACTAATTTTTCCAATGCAACACACTGGCTACCTCCATGGCAGTACACGTTAAATTAAAAAGAAACAAACTTTTTTTAACTGGCAGCTAATAACGCGCGAAAAATTCCAAATTCAAATTTGAAACGCGCGCCTCTCACCAATGCGCGGGCGCTACTGAAGACAGCCAACCGGCAGCCAGTGAGAGAGGGAAAACCTATACATTTTTAAACTAGAGCGAGCGAGATAGACGAAGGGATGATTTCGCTACCACATTTTATTAATTGAAAGTATGGAAACAGGTTTATGCGTGAAATATTTCTGCGTGTCAATAATGTGTCATAAATTAAACTTTGTGTCAATTAGTATATAGAAAGTCGATTATCATATCAGATTTTACGCTAAGCCGATACCTGGTTTAGATATAACTGTGTAAAGCAATAAATTTGTCACTTTGTCACCGCTTGCTTGTTCGAGTTTTGCTTGTTAGTGTACATAATATCATTTGTTACGATTATATATTCATACATATTCTCACGCCTGTAATCCCAAGAGGGGTAGGCAGAGCACATGAATTCAAAAATGACGATTATGAGTTGTTTTAATCAAGAATAGGAAGACGTCAGTTTGAAGACAAAAATCGTCTAATTAATCTACAGACTAAAGTAAAGCATTAAACTAACATGCTTTCAAAAATACATGAAATTATCTTAAACCTGCATATGAAAAACCCCTCTTGATAGTCACAATTCTAGTGATTTATTTTAGAAAGCGGTAAAGAACTTTAAAAAAAAACAACAACATAAGTCTCGCCTGTATTCTCGAATGAGGTAGACAGAGCACACGAAACGTAATCATGGATATGTCTATTTCACGTTTCGTGTGCTCTGCTGCCCCATTTAGGAACATAGGCGTGATTGTTATGTTGTGTTGTAATCTCCTGTTAGTACTCGTAGATCTTGAATAGTGATTGAAAGTTCATAACCCAAAGAACAAAAAGTAAAACTATTTATCAATTTGATAAGAAAACGTTATCAAATGAAAAATTAGGCAATTAAAACGACGCCAAAGCAAAGCTTAGAGCTTAAAGCTTAATTACTTTTATCTCGAGCTTTCTAAGCGTGGTCAAACGAATGGCGACAATTAATTTAGTAATCTCTTGATAATGGTTTGGCCGTTGCGTTTTGTTTACTTGTGATTTTTATTCAGACAGTATCTTGCATTCATTACCACATACATACATACATATTCTCACGCCTGTATTCCCAAGAGGGGTAGGCAGAGCACATGAATTCAAAAATCCAGTGCCACGTTTAGCAAATTCAGGGTAACCAGTGCTAAACGTGATATTGCGGTGACAGGTTGCTAGCCCATCGCCCACAATACACTAACCCTTTCCCAGAGTCGACTCTTACGACACC
>BHDV01065522.1:41132-86494 GCA_005406045.1 Adoxophyes honmai
GTCGCAGGAATCGTCGCGCATTCTCCACGGAGCGGGTCGCTGCGCTACGCCGCGCTGCGCTGCTCTTCTGGTGTGAATTGAGCCTTAGTATTAGCACAAAACAGATATAAAAACAAGTTAATCTCCATGCAAAGTGCCTCGAGCAACGCACGCAGCCACGTCTCTCTGACATGGTTTCCACTAGGTAGCGTTTCGTGAGTTTTGCCCTCAAACGTTTTCCCTACTCCATTTGGGAACACATACATACATACAGACATACATATTCTCACGCCTGTATTCCCAAGAGGACGTGAATTCAAAAATCCAGTGCCATGTTTAGCAAATTCAGGGTAACCAGGTTGTTAAACGTGATATTGCAGTGGCAGTTTGCTAGCCTATCGCCCACAATACACTAACCCTTTCCCAGAGTCGACTCTTACGATACCCATGGGAAGAAAGGGGGAGGTGCTATTCTAACCCGGCACCACACGGGGCAAATTTAATAAATGTATGTATTTAATTTTATTGTGTATTTGTTTTTTTTTTAAGTTAAATGTAGCCAATCCGCTGATCACTATACTGAATCACATTGCAATAATGAGATCACAACTTATGTTACATGCCCCCTGTAGTTTTTTTTTAATTTGGACTTTTTGAGAAGCACTGTTCTGTTCCTCTACCAATACCTTGAAACAAAGCGCAACCCACCTCGAACCGGTTTCAACCGGTTACTCAAAACTTAAATTTCCTACTCCATTTTTTACAACACCCTCGGGTCAGGAGCCATTACATA
The DNA here is from genome assembly GCA_005406045.1 of Adoxophyes honmai. Classification (NCBI taxonomy): domain Eukaryota; kingdom Metazoa; phylum Arthropoda; class Insecta; order Lepidoptera; family Tortricidae; genus Adoxophyes; species Adoxophyes honmai. Next base: position 41,905 of record BHDV01065522.1, read on the forward strand.
TTTTTGTGTCTTTCTATGACCACTTTTAACTGATCCCTCTGTTATTCCACAAAGGACTCTATTGGGTCGTAATAAGGGTGCTAAGGGGGACTAAAGGGTAGGTAGTGATTATAGTAATTGCATCCTATTTTGTGGCGCCGGTAGAAACCTGTGTTTTTAGTTGTTTCTGATAAATTTGGTGATAATGCCGGATGTTTTAGGTTGTTTTTGAAGGGTGGGTTGTCTTTGAGATACCGCTTTAGTCGCTTGCAATGAATTCAATTGATAGTTATATGTACGACAGAGAGAGTATGGCAAAAGACAGATAAAAAAAATGCGGTAGAGATGAGAGAGATACCTCCGTGTGGACGGTGTTGGGTCTGAAATAACACCCCTCCATTTCTTCCGTAAATGCTTTAGACAACAGGCTAGAAACCTGCCGCTGTTGTACCTGACAACTCAAAACCTAAAAGTAAAATGCTTGCAGTGGCCACGAAACGTGGAATAGTCATAGTTTTGCCTATGTAGCATCTTGTGTGTTCTGCCTACCCCAATTGGAAATTCAGGCGTAATATATGTATGTTTGTTGTGTGTAATATGCCTAGAATTTCGACATTATCAGTGCATTATGAATGTCGCAATAAACTGCAATTTTTAAACGACTACATACTCGATTTCTTAGTTATTACCACCATTAGTAGACTTGTGATAAATCTGGATATATTTATTATATGTAGTGCTTAATGTACCTCAATTTATTAACTAGAGAAGCGCTATGTCTCTGGATGTAAGCTGTTATCAGTTTTGGCGTTCGTAAGGATCGTATATTATGCTGACACAAAGTTGGAGATTTGTATATTGCAAATGATATCCTACTATGTTCTCAATGTACCTTGAGAATTTTTGTATCTGATATCATTTATGTTTTAAAAAGTTCATTTTTAACCAGCTTCAAAAAATAAGAAAGTTCTAAAAAAATTAAGTGTGTTATTCTTTAACGAAATTAGCTCTAACCTCATAGACATATGAGCTTGACATCGAGCTGTCAAATGTTCCATATAATATGACAGCTAATTTTGACTCCGCGACGTTGAGCTCAACGATGAACTTAGTTGGATCCCAACAAGAACTATCCAATTTCTTCTTTTAAACCTATATAATGAAGGGCATTTTTGATTTTTTTCGGATTTTTTAATTGTATATGACTTTGCAGAAGACTAGGTATCTTCTTTGTAGATTGGTCATAATTGCGTTTTGTTGTGTTTTACCAGAAAACATTGTGATAGAGTGGTAATTTTCATTGGAGACAGTGTTTTGATTTACAACTCTGTCGCAATTTATACATACATACATACATACAATCACGCCTGTATTCCCAAACGGGGTAGGCAGAGCACACAAAACGCTACATAGACAAAACAATGATTATTTTACGTTCTGTGGCCACCTAAAATATACTATGCTAGAAGTGGCCACAAAACGTCACAATATATCGTGAAAAATTCGATATTTTTATATTCACTAACAACAGGGGAAATTCACAAGTGTTACTAGACTATGTTAATTATTTAAAGCCAATTCTGAACATGGACTTCCTCTAAGCAATATAAAAAAAAAATCTAAAGGGACGCTTGTAACAAAGAAGAATTTTAAGAAAATAAAACTCTATGTAGAGTTTGATGAACGGAATAAAGAGTAACAACACGTCCAAAATAAAAAGTGTATTAAGTCACGAATCCCATTTTCTTAATCAACTACCAAAAGCCGATATCAAAGGAACTTGACCTTTAAATCGTGTGCAATTTAAATAAGTAGCTTATTACAGGTGAACAAATTACTCCTAATCATAGATGAGATGTTTAGCGGGCTTGGAGCAACGAACAAAGAGGAGATGCGACGACTAAAACTGGAATGATAAAATTTCAGATACAATTATGGTTTAGGTGTAGTGAATCTACTTCCAATTCGGTAATAATGTTTTAAAAGCGGAGACTTTACTGACGAAAATCAAGTGCGGATAGCTCTAGAACCTGAGCTGCGAAACTAAAATGTCATGCTCTGCCCACGACCATGGTCGCTGCAAAGCGGCCGTAACGTCGACGTGGTTAAAATAATTAAAAAAAACGTGAATAAGTCCCATGTAGTGTAGCAAGTATGAGATAGGAGATAACATAATGTCCATAGTGTGTATTTTTAGTTTTTGTTGAGTTTACTTATAATATATGTAGTCTAACAGCCATTGTATCTTATTAAATCGTTAATCTTCATGTAGGTCGGAAAATGTATTGCCAGTTTCTTATACGAATAAACGATGCCTCTTTTCTTCATGCCGTGAATAAAATATTCAAATATAAATTTATTCAAGACATCTCCGGTTGATGTAACTCTAAGTTGGGGTCGATTTATGCTCGGGTCAGTGAACTTAATACAAAATAAAAACTCTGCCAATGTAATGTAAACTTTAAAGAAAAACAAAATAAGATTTATTTGTGATTAAATAACAAAGAACATAGAGCACAGGAAGCTACAAAACTGAACGCACGAGTGGTTCTGATGAATTATCGTTTACTCTCTTTCTAATTCAGTACGTATGAAAGAGATGCAAAGTGAAAGTGACAGTTTATTTTTATAAAAGCCATAAGCGTTACCTTTTATGTTGACGTATCGCTGTTATTGATCATGTTATTGTGCTTACCTGAAACGAAAGATGAAGTCATAATAAGTTAAAAAGTCATTAATAATTAGTACTAAAGTAAATAAATAAATAAGGTAAAACATACATCACGCCTGTATTCCCAAATGGGATAGGCAGAGTACACGAAGCGTCACATAGATAAATATACCATGATCATTTCACGCTCCGTGCCCACTTTCAACTAGACTTTAGGTTTAATAATAATTTTAAACAAAAAAAACCGATTTCAAATTTGGGGTATACTGAAAGCATTTGTCTAATAATGAGGGTGACCTTCCATCACCAGCAGGCCTCACTAATTACTGAAATTATAAATTCCAGTCTGCGGGTGCATTCAGTATCGAAAGAATTATAATTTAACTCCTAAGCATTGAGGAGTTGACCTTCCATCATCAGCTCAGTCATTTTTTTTACTGCCAGACGTAAATACTGGTGTAGCTTTGAAAAATGTACTAAAAACATTACCTGTGCCAATAAAATTTGAGGGTTGCCCTCGATTTCCCTCATATTCCATCATCAGATCAAGATATGCTGGCAATGGGACCACCTGGAAACTATACCCTTTCAAACAAAAAAAGAGTTTTCCAAATCGGTCCAGGCGTCTTCGAGTAATCAGCGAACACACATAAAAAAAATAAAAATAATAAAAAAAATAAAAAAAAAATATCCCGACGAATTGAGAACCTCCTCCTTTTTTTGAAGTCGGTTAAAAATATGAAACAGCCTGTCGCCTAAAGCATTCCTAAACCTATTTCTTTAGTCACCGTTTACGATATCCAAAAATGAAGTTGAAAAAAAATATAAAAAAATGGAGTTGTGTTTAAATCCAACACCACACAGAAAAACATAAACTATATTTTGAATTTTAACCAAAAAAACTTGTGTGAAATTAAATTATACTCAATGCGCCTACGAAACGTGAAGTAACTGTTGACTGTCTTACATTACATGCGAATTGAATAAATAGATGACGATTGAAAGAAGAAAACAAAATATTTTAGGTACCTATTAAAGGTATAATCCATGAGTTATTTGCCAAACTAGGCAAGCAACATTCCCCAACTATTAATTAAAGATACGAGATTATAAAGTGGTAAAGTTAAACGCATCGCCGCGGCTCGATCATAATAACCTGCGCGGACGCAGACTTTTAATCCAGTTTGCAAGGAGATGATTTACTGCGACCAAGATTACGCTAGGCCTGGGGCTTTGGGAGAGAAAAAACAAGTTAAGTGAGAGTCTAGCTCTTAAATGAAGAGTTCCAAACTGACCATCGTGAGAAAAGAGACCGTGTGGTGTCGGGTTTAGAATAACATACATACCTACATACATACATATTCTCACGCCTGTATTCCCAAGAGCGGTAGGCAGAGCAAATGAATTCAAAAATCCAGTGCCACGTTTAGCAATTTCAGGGTAACCAGATGGTCAAACGTGATATTACAGTGACAGGTTGCTAGCCCATCGCCCACAATACGCTAACCCTTTCCCAGAGTCGAAAAACATCTGTTCATTTCTCCCGTGGATGTGGTAAGAGGCGACTAAAGATAAAAAGGTTATGGTATGCTTTAGGCGACAGACAAGCATCCTGTCACTATTGCGCCTACCTACTAACTTTGAACCAAACAATATGCGAGAAGGGGCTGCCTGCTGTTACTAGCACTAGCTAAAATCATACTTTAGCTTAAACCTAAGAAATCCTTATCCTTACTAATATTATAAGTCAGAAAGTGAGTTTGTTTGTTTGTTTGTTTGTTTGTTCCGCTTTCACGCCGTAACTACTGAACCGATTGCTTTGAAATTTTGCAGACGTAAAGATAGAAGTCCGAATTAAATAATTAGGCTACTTTTTATTTCGGAAAAATAGTTTGCTTGATAGATCGATATCGATCGATGACCGATCGATAGATGATAGATCGATGGCGCTGTGTGTCATTTGAAACGAGAAGTTTTCTTATAGTTGTGCTTTATACCGCAATATAACCGAGTTCCACGCGGGCGAAGCCGCGGGCAGAAAGGTAGTATGCTATAAGTGGCTATGGAACCTAAAATAATCATAATTGTGTCTATGTAGCGTTTCGTGTGTTTACCTACCCTACTAGACTGCAGAGACTAAAGGCTTGATGTACATGTTATGTAATGAAAGAACAGTTAAAACTTAATGCAATTACATCGCCGCGTCATCTCATCTCATACAATGTAAGATAGGTAGGTTTTTATGAAAGCGTCGCCATCTTGGCAGTGAGATTATAACTTGTAATTACAAGCTTACCATTTTCACATAATTATGCAAAGCGGAATGGCCGCCGTGGTCTGTATGATCTTAGTTTTATGATATTTTATGTCTAGGTTTAGCCTAGATAGTGTCATAAACTATGTTGTGTTAACATTAAATGTGTAAAAAATCCGGCCAAGTGTGATTCGGACTAATGCGTGAAGTGTCTCGTAACAAAAACTGCAAAAAAAATGCGTTTTTTGTATGAAAGCCCCCCTTAACTAGTTATTTAATTTTTTTTTTGTTAATTGATTTTAAAGTGCAACAACTTTTTAAATACTACAAAATATTCTGTAAAATTTTTAAGTGTTACTGTTATTTATAGTATTAACCCAAAATCACTAAGAGAATCGTGACTAGCCCCCCTAATAATATTTTATTTTTAGCATTTTGTCTTTATAGCGGCAATAGAAATATACAATCTGTGAAAATGTTAACAGTCTAGCTAGCACGGTTCGTGCGATACCGCCTGGCGACAGACGGACGGACGGACGGACGGACGGACGGAAGGACGGATAGCGAAGTCTCAGTAAGGGGCAGCGCAGACGACAGACTTTTGTGCGATCGAGTCTGCGGAGCAATAAAAACTCTGAATGGAAACAATCTGCACGCCATTCAGAAATTTTATTGCTCCGCAGACTCGATCGCACAAAAGTCTGTCGTCTGCGCTACGCCTAATAGGGTCCCGTTTTCACCCTTTGGGTACGGAACCCTAAAACTTACAAGTTAACATTAATTTCTGGGGTACTTTCAATTCGTAACTATCTCTTTGACAAAACTAGTTTAGATTTTTTTTCCACACAGCTAACTTCTAATGACTTACATTGAAATGCAAAACGAATCCAAAATCATCGTGCACGATGACAGAAAAAACTTGACAAATGACTGTCACGCGTGAAGTCATCAACTATTATCCAAAATTCAATCAAGCCGTGACGAGATTAAATTTAAATTAGATTTCTATTACATTTTAAAGTTAGTTTCGGTAGAGCACGGCGGAGATAATGTGACTGATGGTCTGTAATGGACATGTCAGAGGCTGTATTCTGTGACTTTGAGTCGGGAAAATACTAGACCATTGGTCGTGGCACAACACGGGTTTTAATTTTGACAGATAATTATAATGGTGATGATTATATGAATTATGAAAATAATTAAAATAGTAAATATTAATTTCTCAAGTGCTATCAAAGTAATTGATTCCAGAACCACCGTTGAAGATAATTTATCTACATATCATCACATATCGGCTTTGATTTTGCTTTATAATTTATTTACAGAACAAATATGTACAAAACAAAAACAATTAAAATTATATACAACTAACTTAAAAACTAAACTTAAATCTAAAATATATTTAAAATGGGCACCCCCGAGGCATGGTTCCAAAGACGGCGTTTCCTCGCTGTATCGCAATGCTGATGCGTTGAGCGAGGAAGCTGCCAGCTCTTTGGTCTCCGGTTGCATCAACCAGCCGCTTGGAGAGCTCTTTCATTAAGTTGGTTTTGCTTTTGATACTAAGCAGAAAAGAACCATATTTTTTCTAAAAGTCCCAACAAGTTTTTATAAAACAGCCCAGACATGTGACAAAAAAAGACGCAGAATTTTTCACAAAAAAAGTTCTGGCAATAAATTTAAGAAATGCTCTATTCCATCTCCATGAAACTATCCAACACATCGAATAAGTGTTGCCACAACAAGTAAGTTTTTTTTTCAACAGGTACCTACGTTTTATTATAACAGTACCACGATGGTTTGAGATAAAAATAGTTGTTACAAGATACGCATCTCCCAAATTGCTGTTTTGTTTAAAAGAGCTCCGCAGTTTCGTATAACGTGATATCATCGACGTAGGCACTCGAAATTACTCGAATTTTCTAGGAAATTTGTGCACTATCTCTGATCAGAACTTCTACGTGCTTCTGACGAAAGATGGGACAACGTGGAACAAAATAGGTAGTTAAAACAAAATTTAATCTTCTCTGTAGTAGCTTCTCTAAAATTTTATACTTACGGGCCGCAGGATACCGTATGGTATCGAGTTTAGAATAACACCTCGTCTTTTCTGACTTAGGAAATAGGTTAAAGTATATTTTAAGCGACAGGCTGGCAACTTGTTACTGTTGTACCCGCCAACTTCAAGCCTAAAACATAAGAAACGTCCACGAAACGCGTAATGATCATGAAATTTCATGTTTTCTGTCAACTTCTAGCATATTTTTAGGTTATAAGTCGGCAAGTATAATAGTGACAGGTTGCCAGCCAAAAACATACCTTTTTTAACCAATTTCCTTGGTCACCTCTTACAACATCTAAAGAAGAAATGGAGATGTCATGTAACTCTAAACCAGAAAAAGCAAGGAATTAAAGTTTAGTTAAGTCGGCCCTAAATGGCATTAAGTAGCATGAACACCATCAGTTAAAGAAAGCACCTAATTAGTAGCTTGCGATGCGATCAGCGCAGGAGCAGCAGACGCGTGCGCTTACAGAATGCGTTTTCTTTTTTTTTAATTTAAGTAGAGATGTTAAATCTTTTGTCGGCATTGGCTTATGTAATGATGCGAATAGGGTTGAGGATTGAGTTACAATGTACTATTATTTTTAGATCGTTGGTTAAAATACGTATAAAAAAATATACATACCCCTCCTACATAAATTACGCTTGTTTTTCCAAAGGATCGGCAGAGCACACTATGTAACGCTGCATAACGCATACGTACAGTCAGGGAATCTGAATGTTTAGCAGGTTGACCGCCTTCATAATTTGTTCGGATTACAGGACAGACTTCACCATTAAGTTCAATATTGTGTATTTATATCAAGCAACTGGCTGAAAATAGTAATAAGGCCAATTTTAGAAGTATCTCAACCTGCTGAACATCCAATTTCCCTGACTGTACTTAGACAAAACCATGTCTGTTTCGCGGTCTCTAGCTGCCTTCAGCATTGTTTTAAGGATCCCAGTTGAATAAAACAAGTAGGTATAATAGTAACAGATTGCTAACCTGTCGCCTAAACACACCTTAACCTATTAGTTGCCTGTTACGACACGGAAGAAACGGGGAGGTGTTTCTAAACCAGGCACCACACGGGCAAAGAAAGCAACATCATCATCATCATCATTATCAGCCGACAGACGTCCACTGCTGGACATAGGCCTCCCCAAAGGATCTCCACAATGACCGGTCCCGCGCTGCCCACATCCAGCGAAAGCAACACTGTCTACAAATTAGATGTACCTAGCTAAATAGGCAATTTTACTGAATTTATTAAAATTTTGATCACGGTCTCTTTGATTAAGTTCAAACAACGTTAGCAAAAATATAAACCTGACGTTTCCAGTTTTTCCGTAACCAAGTGCTTGTTAAACAAAAAAATCTTACAATTATAAATATCGTAATGACTATTGTGATAGAAATAGCTGGAGCTGGACGTGTACCAAGTCTTCACCTTATATTACCAAAGAAAAAACTCCATAATGAAGCCGTAGAAATAAATCCTTAAAATTCAACTCACAATTAGACCTGTTATACTTGTCTTAATACACGTTCATTATTAAAATAAGAAGTGTACATTATAAATAATTCAATTTCTTCAAAGCATAATCAAACACGTTGTATATTGCATAGTTTGCCATTAATATAACATATCGGCTATTAAAATGATATATCATTATTAGGTAAACGTCAAATATCACTCAGAAATTTGCATTTGTAATTGCTATACTTCCATCATACGTCCGTTCATGTCACAGTCAACAGTAGTAAATCAGCGTCAGTTCACTATAATCATCAGCCTTGTATAATAGCTGAGCATATGCATAATTTCGAGTTTTAAAATTATGGCCGTTGAAATTCTCATCTTAAAATAAATATAGTAGTTTTGTAGTGAAATTGATCCGAATTAAGAATCTGAAACAAGTTTTCAAGCATTCCATATTTTTTTCATGTTTCCTATGTGGCCGATAGTATGTCGCTTTTGCATTGGCTTGGCCATCAAATAAAGCGTATCCTATAATAGATGTATTAACTTGTGCCGATGAAGATTTTAAAACTAACATTACGACTACGAGAAACATTTTGTTCTTGGGGTACTGTTTCTCTAAGATTTCTGTGGAAATACGTGCCAGCCATACAAAACTACCCGTAAATGATCTATGTTATTGGCTATTCAATTTGTCGGGTTTAATCACACTAATCATAAATATTGGAACCTTTTGATGTATGAGGACAGTAAAAGTGGATTTCTGTAATGACGATATTATATTTACTGCATTGATAGCGAGAACAATATTAATATTTTCTATTTAGTAAAAGAAATCCGTTTCTCCTGCGGATGTCGTAGGTAAAGAAAAGGCTTTAGGTGTGTGTGATCACACGAAATTGTTGTTTTTTATACGAAACATAACCCCCCGACTGAAAAAACCAATGTAGGTACAACCTATGTATACATTACATTTACCTCTTTAAGTCTGTCAAGACAGACTGACAACATACATTCATAACATTTGACGCTTGCATTCCCAAAAAATGAGATAAGCCAAGCACACAAAACGCTACATAGACAAAACCAAGATTATAACTATTTCATGCATCACAGTCTCACTTCTAAATAGCATAATTTTACGTTCGAAAACAGATGGAAGAGATAAGTATTATTATAGTGACAGGTTGCTAGCCTGTCGATAAAGCATACCTAAACCAATACCTACCACCTACTATAAAGTAATTTCATTAGTCGCCTCTCGACATACTTTGATGAGAGGCAGAATATCGACACTGAATTTAAAATATGACACATAACTCCCAAATTTCAACACTTACAGAAGTATTCTACCAGTAGAACCAGCCGCATGCTTTCTCTTAGAACCCAAAATTAAGAGCTATTAAAGGGAGATTTATGAGTTCTAGTTTAGATATAATCGTATACAAATTAAAATAGTTCAAGTTTTTGTATCGAATACTCGGTTTGGAGTCGAAAGAGGTCGTTGAGTGGATAAGTCGCTTCTCAAATATGTGCCATCGAGTTCAAGCAATCGAGTATGGGTTTAGATTTAGAATAACTCCTCTCCATTTTTTCCGTGGATATCTAGGCGACTAAGAAACACTTAGAGTATTTTTTAGGAGATGAGCTAGCAATGTGTCACTATTAATGACTCTTTTATTATCCCTAATAGCTATGTCCACACCAGCACGCTTAGCACGGAGTGCAAGCGCGACGCGACAAGCGACTCGAGATGTCCATTTCGCGGCTGTCAGTTTCTCGTTTTCCGTAGCACGGAACGACGCAGCGACAAATTCTGACGCATCGAGATAGAGAAGTCACGGGCGAGTTACGGGTGTTACCATTTGTATGAAAAAAATGACTTGTGTCACAATCTTTCATAGCAGCAGCGAATCGGTAATAGTGCTGCGCCATTTTGTTCATTCTTTGAGTGAAGTTTTTACTGAAAACCATCGACAAGCTCCAGCTTTTACTTAACTTCATTTGGAATATTAGATGACATAATTGAATTCAGTGTCGATATTCTGCCTCTCATCAAAGTATGTCGAGAGGCGACTAATGAAATTACTTTATAGTAGGTGGTAGGTATTGGTTTAGGTATGCTTTATCGACAGGCTAGCAACCTGTCACTATAATAATACTTATCTCTTCCATCTGTTTTCGAACGTAAAATTATGCTATTTAGAAGTGAGACTGTGATGCATGAAATAGTTATAATCTTGGTTTTGTCTATGTAGCGTTTTGTGTGCTTGGCTTATCTCATTTTTTGGGAATGCAAGCGTCAAATGTTATGAATGTATGTTGTATATGTTTAATTGGTTCTTCAGGTTTCTTTGATTATTTTAACACTTAAATTATTTCTTAAGGATTAAGTCATTATCATGATCTCAATTTGTCAAAACTATGAATAATTACATACATACATATTCTCACGCCTGTGTCCCAAGAGGGGTAGGCAGAGCACATGAATTCAAAAATCCAGTGCCACGTTTAGCAAATTCAGTGTAACCAAATGGTTAAAACGTGATATTGCAGTAACAGGTTGCTGGCCCATTGTCCACAATACACTAACCCTTTCCCAGAGTAGAGTAGACTCTTACGACACCCACGGGAAAAAAGGGGGAGGTACTATTCTAACCCGGCACCACACGGGACATCCTATACGATCACTATGAATAATTAACATATTAGATATTATGTTTGTTCATCTTATGATCTCGCATGTTAGCATATATATGTATGCAAAACCATACGATTGTGAACATGATAGTAATAAAATACACTTTTTGTTTTACTTTTGCAATAGTAAACGACGGCGGCGACAGGGGCACAGGGTATTATTAAGGGATTTGATTGTCCGTCCATATACAACAACAAATTCAAAAAATTGTAGGTAATTATTTATTAATTGAAATACTGAAATTGTGTGTTTATAATTGATGTTCTCCTCTTTATTCCTACTGGGCAAATAGTTCCGAAATCGCTTGGTGACTCTTCTACCTGATCTTCCTCGATGGCAATAAGGGGTAGGTGTTTAAAATCTGAAATAAAATAATAGATTGTTAAAATATTGGCAAACTCAATACATAGAATTTTCATCCCCTAAAATGACTGCCATGTGATTTAGAGTAACACCTCTCCATTTCTTCCGTCTATGTCGTAAAAGGTGACTAAGAGGTTAAGGTATATTTTGGGCGACAGGCTAGCCACTTGTCACTATTGTACCTCGGTGCTTGCTTTTGCTTTTGCTCATGCTTTTGATCATTGCATTTGCGTGTTATGTACGAGTATGTATAAATTACTGACATCTGTTTTCTTAGCGGTAGTGTTCCATAATGTTGTATACGTAGTGTATGTAGTATATGGCCCCTAATTGAAGTATAAAATACTTTGCTTTGATTTAATACCACTGATTCTTACCATTTATTGATGGCAGCCTACATCATGGTCAAGGTACATGGAAACCGTACGCTATGCTGCGCATAGCGAGTAGTTTTGGCCGACATCTCGCTGGTAGCTACCACCAGCCATTTTAGCTTTGTCGAAGTCAGTAGCTGTAATTCAAAATGTGTTGTTTTTAACAATTAAAATAACATGAAGTAGGTATTTGTAACTAAAGTAGGTATTATAACAAGAAAAATACTTTGGTGGACAAACATTGTATTTAGTACGTACCTGAATATGAACGGGTAGGCATCGGCGGGGCAGGGCGCCCTCGTGCTCCCGGCACAGATACAAAAACTGGCCTTATTTATGTGAAAATTGTGCATAAATTCCCGTCGAAGAGCTCAAATGGATTCGACGCATCCCGCATCGCCCGCCATAACATTTTCTCCTCGCGCCGATCTTTCAAGTAGAGGACATCGGAAAAAGCCGCTCTTGAACATAATGTATGGTTTAAATGTTTAAATACTAAAAAATATTAGATAAATTGAGAAATCACAAACTGATCTTGCACTGTCGCGCACCCAAAACGTCGAAGACATATGTCTCGCCAACTGACGTTAAGAATCGAGATATTTGTCGCCTTAAATGCTATCGTGCTACGCTTTTTGAAAATATATCGCGCTTAGCTGTCATTCGTCATCATGACATTTAAACGCGGCTCGAGAAATTATCTCGCTACTCATCGTGCTACCGATTCGCGACATAGCATTATCTCGAGCTTCTATGTCGCTTGTCGCGTCGCGCTTGCACTCCGTGCTAAGCGTGCAGTGCGCTTTCGCGTTCACCACGTCTTCTTCTGACGCATGCCCGTGCAACCACCAACCACAGCGCATGCCGCCAGCGCGTCTTCATAGAGGACGGATCTAGTTTCAGCGCATGCGCTGTGGTTGCACGTTCATGCGTCAGAGGAATACGCAAAGTGAACGTCAAAGCGCACTGGTGTGGATATAGCTATTGAAGTAATGAGGTGGGCAGAGCACATAGTCAAAACCATGATGATTTTATATTTCACGCCTCATGACCACTGCACGTTTTTTGGTTTCTTGCCTGTCGCCTAAAATACTCCTCAACCTATTTGCATAGTTGCTTCTCCCGACATCAAGAGAGCTAAAAATTATACTAAACGTTACTATAAGGGTCTCCCCACATTAGTCGACGCCTTTTCGGCAAAATGCGGTTAGAAAAAGCGTTATGTCAACGCAATAAGGGCGAACAAGACGTCAATCGACTCGGCTCGTTCGACCGAGAATGGCCGAGCCAATTCACGTCTTGTTCGCCCTTATTGCGTTGACATAAAGCTTTTTTTACCCGCATTTTGCCGAAAAGGCGTCGACTGGTTTGGTGAGACTCTTAAACGTGAAGTTTTAGTTTTTGGTTTGTTCTGTGTTTGTGTTTCGTGTTCTCTGCCTACCCCGTTTGGGAATACAGGCGTATGTATGTGTAAATACATGCAGCAAAATCCGCTTCGCATTTCTAAACTAGTGCATACAAGCCTACTAGTCCAGTATCCGGGCAAGTTATGCATTTCATTTTACTAATTATTATTGCAACGAATAAGGATCGAGTTAAGATTCCTTTGATATAAGGAAATAAGAGAGAGTAGCGGGAAAGTGGGTCCGCTATGCGATGAATGCTATGTTATTAACTTCGTTACTGGCATGTTTAAGTCAGCCTGTTGGTGTAATGAGATATAGTCCGACAGTCTCGGATGCCGTGTGATGTTGGGATAGGACACCTTTCTATTTCTTCCGTGGATGTCGTAAGAGGCGACTAAGGAAATAGATTTAGGTATGCTTTAGGCGACAGGCTAGCAACCTGTCACTATTCTACCTCTTCCATCTTTGCAAAACTATGCTAGAAGTGGCGTTGTACTAAAGTTAAATACTAGCGTAGTCTGAACTAGACTTAAGACCTAGTATTTCAGGCGAGTTACGAGCAATTTAGTAACTAAACGTGTCAGAACACGAAAATTAATTCGAGCAATTTAGCAAGTAATTTAGTCAAGTCGATCCATTTTGTTTTATTTTATCGAGTGAGTAGCGTCTACCACACGTCACTGTCCACTCTCTCAAGTGCTCTTTTGCTGTGCTTAACCAGACGTATGTTGTGACGTTGACTGTATGTTTAAATATTTTCCCATGCATTTTCAACTAGTTTTTACTATGATACCTAACCTAACCAGTTGCCATTCCTAAGCGATTCCTTACGTAAATACAGACTAACTAAACATATTTACCTCGTAACTGCATAACCGTATGCGCCAAACTAGATACACTTCAAACACCAATTCAATTTCGATTTGCATAAGAGCAAAAGTCGATTGATCTAGGAAAAGCCACAGTGATTTTGCGAAGCATTTTAAAGTGAGATCTGTTCTATAGGAATAAGATTGGGATTGCTTCAGCGTGATGAAGAATATGGAAATGTAATACATTATAATCTGAGATTGCAGCTGGGTACAAAATGTAGTTTTTAAGATGCGTTTATGCAACTTAGGAAATTGCATGCTGACTTATAGTGCAATTGGTGGTATTAATACTCTTATCTTCTATCGTCCCGTTTGGTGTCGGGTAATAACACCTCTCCATTTTTTCCGTGGATGTCGTAAGAGACGACTATGGAAATTGGTTAAGGTATGCTTTAGGCCAGTGTTTTTCAATCTGTGGGTCGCGACCCCCAGGGGGGTCGTGACGACTTACTCGGGGGGTCGTCGGCTAAAAGAAAAAGTCAAGGTTGTTACACAATAAAAACGCATTTTTAATGAGAAGAATGTGCTTGTTTATTTTTCAGAATTTATCAAATTGTGGTGCTATTTTTGAAACGTTATAATCAAATCTTTTTCTAATTGCAGTCTATTTCCATATTTAGTTTTAATGTCTACCATTGAAGAAAATGTCAGTTCACACAAGTATGAAGTGGCAAATGGTACTAATAATTTAAGAGCTTCTTTTGCCAGCTCTGGATATTCGTGTGTTCTTTTTATGCAAAATTTTGTGGATTCTTTACAAATAAAACTCTATTTTAAGCATGCCGTCAGCATCTCAGTAAATCTTTAAGACAATGTCTTCTGGATGATGGGCCATTCCGCTATAGACGATTTCAATCACTCTTTTTTCAATCACGCTATTAGCTATTTCTATTGTTACTTATGGAAAGAAGATAGTCTAAATTTAATAACCATATAATTTTTATGCGATTTTATACCATATTCTCATTTTTGTCGTGTTTCAAAATATTGTTATCGAAGGATTAGTAGAAGTTGTAAAATCATGACTAGCAATACTGGCATGAATCATTTGTTTTAGACGTTTTGAGGTATAGTTTTACCGGCTAATAGTGAACTGACATTATTCGTTTGTCTTTGTGTACCAAAAAATGTAAGTGTATGTTGTTAATTATTGAAAGTAATGGACTGCAAAAATACACTGTTAAGTTGTTGCACCCGCGACGCAAAATATATAAAAGTTTACTTTGTTCACTGAAATAAATAGTTAAAGTTCTGAAACTTTGCAAAAGTAAGAAGAAATCAAAACTAAACATTTTGTTTTTGTTTTTTGGACTGTACTGATTGTTATATTTATATAATCGATACCTTAAATCGGTTGCACCCGCGATCTTGATGTGAGATCGCGGGTGCAACTTTTTTAAAGTCGACCTTTTTGTGTGACTAATTATACCAACGGTTCTCAAACTTTTTTAGTGACGAAATCCTTTTATAAAGCGAAATACTTAACGGAGCCTTTAAAAAAAACAACAGGTTTTAGAAGTGTATTCTTTATACATCAGTCCGTCCGCGTATACGAGGCCAGGCGTCAAAAGTTTTGACTAGAGATCGGTGTTTTTTTCTTTCTAAATTCTTGCGGAACCCCTACAGTGGTATTGCGGAACACTTTGAGTATGGCTGAATTATACAATTCGTGTTTTTGATATACCTTGACTAATTTGTATAAGTATATTAAAGACGATTGATGATATAAATTTAATGCGTGTGTCTCTACTGTGTTTTTAACAGAAATATTGTTTATAATGACAATGGAGCAACATAAGGAAACTGCTTCACAGAAATATAGACGAAAATTAAAAAAAAAATCTTGAGCTTGCAGTATTGGAAGCGCCAAAGAAAAATACTGATGGAAATAATATTTTCACGTGTTTCAAAAGAAATAATTAATATAATCAACAACAAAAGTATAATGGAGCATAATAAGTATAAGTTCATCTCAAATTTAGTTCCATTCTAAGTGAAATGTTCACTTAAATTAGACGGGTTGCACCCGCGATAATTCGCGGTTGCACCCGCGATTGATGAAAAAATGTATAAATCTTTATTTATTTTTACTTTGATTACAGTTTCCATTTTATGTTCTTTGTTATTTCATTAAGTTTCAAAATGTTAGGGCATAAAATATTAAATGTATCAGAATTAACAGATTTATACGTTTTTTGTAAGTGATCTGGAAAGGTAGGGCCAAATCTGTTGCACCCGCGAAGGCACTTTGAACATTTCTCCTGGCTTTTAAAAAAGTATTCAATTTTTTTTGTTACTTCATATAAAGAGAACATATTAAAATGTATTCCTTCAAAGACTAATTTTATCTAAAATGTTTTTTATTTAATTAGGATAAACTAAAACAGGCGTCTAAACGTTGCACCCGCGATAATGGAATGGCCCTGATGTCACCACAACATTCTTTCATTTTTGTGGTGACATCATCCAGATCTATTCATTTGTCCAAAAAAGGGTTTAAAATCCATCCATTAATTTAGGTAATGTTCTTCGTTAGATTCTAACGTATGTAAAAACAACGCATGATATTTTTTTTCTTTGGCCTTCTACGTCGCAAGGGGGTCGCCAGAATATTTGAACCTGTTAGGGGGTCGCGAAGTCAAAAAGATTGAAAAACACTGCTTTAGGCGACAGACTAGCTACCCGTCACTATTATATGTATACCTTTACACCTGTTTTCAAACCTAAAATTATCCTAAGAAGTGGCAGCAAAGTCATAAACATGGATTTGCCTGTCACGCTTACTTCGTGTGCTCTGCCTACCCCATGTACGAACATAGGCGTGATTGTATGTATGTACTTATGTATGTATCTTTCATCATCATCATCATCTCAGTCATGACGGCCGGATAGCCCAACGATTAGAAAACTAGTAAAGCTTAAAGTCCCCGGTTCGATACCCTGTCGGGGCAGGTATTTATATGATGAATACGAATGTTTGCTCCCGAGTCTTGGATGTTTATCTATTTAAGTAAGATTATCCATTGTCTATCTATAGCACATGCATTAAATAGCCTAATATGAGGCTAGGTATACAGGATGGCCGGAAATTAATCCACCCTGTAAACAAAATTATTTAGGTTACCATCGGTTTGAAACTCCAGTAGGTTTCGCTGAAATGGGTTTGTATTTACCTGAAACAAGTAAAAAAAGATTATTAGATCTTTTTATAAAAGTTACATGATTGTAAGAATGATAAGTAATTTGCAGTACCTACATTATTAAAATCGTTAAATAACATAAAGTTTTCTAGAAAATTATGGGCTGGACTAACAGCCACTCTTAGCCACCATTTACAGTTAGTAAAGTGTTTCACGACAATTAGTGTATTAAAGGGATGTTTTTTTACGATTATGTAAACATGGTTGTTTTCGATTATTACTTTCATCTAGGAAAGGTGTGACGTGTGTCAACAAGGTATTTAGTGTAGTTTACTAAGCTGAAAGGTTAATTTAATCGAAACACAAATACAAACAAATAACTAACTGCAAATCCAAATCCAATGCAACCAGCATCTATTCAGCTAAGCCGCGATAACTTTTTACGACGCCGCCGCGGCGAGTAGCGGAACTAAAACGAACAAAACTCCGCCGTCCGATAACAGGTGGCGCTCTAATTGCCCCTAACCCTTTATTGGCGCGAATTAAAACGAATTGCATTGCACTTGGGCGCCATTTTGGTTTTCGTTTGGTCATATTTTCATTTATTGCGCGTTTTATTACCGTAGAGCGGTTCGGTTGTGCCATAACGGTGTCATTTTGGTCATTTCATTGCAAGTTTTGAATCAAAAAGGGCGGAAGTGCTTCAGGATTTTGAAAAGACGTAAGCTCTTTTGGAAGGTTGTCTGTAGTTATTGCTTATTTAATATTTCGCTTTCAGCTGCAATTTCGCGTAACGACGTCCGTTTGTTTAATTATGAATTGCAACTGCATGCAATTATTGCTAAAGTGTAACAGTTTCGATGTTTGTAATTGTATAGATTATCCTTTTAATTTCGTGTAAAAAGATCTTTTGTAGCTCATCAGGCTCTCTCAAATTGGGAGGATGCTTGTGTCCAGTAGGACGTTTAAACAATAATCTTATTTGAGATTATAATAGCATTCAAAACCTTTTGCAAAACATCGCTTTGGGCTTTGAAGAATTTACAAAGTTACTTAATTAAAAAAAAACAGAGCAAGTAAAAAAAGTATTGATATTGTTGTTTTTTTTTCAGTAGTATTTCACCATGTTTATTGTACCTAGCTTCTCACTCTTTTAGTCTCAATAGCAATGTTGCCTCTCTGTCTCTCAAACTTGGGCTGTAAGAAATCCCATAAGGGATAAGTCCACTGTTCTATTTCACCATCTTGTTTGTGATATTTTTTGGCATTCCTTGTTGTTTTATATACAATGTAATGTTTACTGACTTACAATATCTCACAGATTTTGGTTAATTTATAAGTTTAATTAATTGTTTTATTCATGCACAAAACTGTAAACACAGTAAAGTTTAATTTATTTCTAAAATAGGTATCAGATTATTCTTAAAATAGACACCAAGCACACCACGATTACATCCGGGTCTAACGACTGAAACGGCCATTTTCTATGCAATTTTAATACTTGTAAGACAAGAGCATAGGTGCCTAAGCTCTTGCCTAGTGAAACACCTCAGTCAGCAAGGACCCGGCTATTGTTGGAAAAAAGTATAATGTCACCGTTTCCTTTGTCTTTTTAAAAACTAAATTCAATCTGACTCCAAATGAGGCCTATCAAAAGTCTAATTTCCGGTGGAAATACAAAATTACAGCTTGAAAGAATAAGCAGAAATTATTTCAACGCCTGTCCTGCATTGTTTATGAAGAATACGAAGGTATCTATTACTTAAACGTAGGTTGTGTTGGAGACAATAATAGTAAATTACTTCATTTTTGTGGAACTTAAGAAATTATGGAGGTAACTTACCTACTAATCTAAGGAAATATTTTTATTTTACTGAAGTAATAAACAAAATTGTTGGTTAATTCAAGAAAATATTGTCTTAGTTGGTGGTAAGATAAACGGTCGGATGCTCGACAGTTTAACAGAAAATGTTTCATTAGCGTTGCATGTTAGTTAATACATCTACGCAAAACCATTGCACGTTTTTTTCTAGATGAAAAAACCATCACAGTTGTTAACGGAATTAGTACAATACAGCCATAATATCAAAACACTTCAAAATTTGTATTAATCTTAACCGATCCGAATGCATGATGAATAAAAAAAGGAAGCAAAATTATCTGACATTCAATTTTACTTCCAATGTTCTTTTTTATTGAAATGTAAAATATTTCACATTATTTTTTTTTGCAGTTTTGGTACGGAACCGTTCAAGTGTGAGTCCGACTCGCACTTCGCCGATTTTACCCTTTGGATATAGAACCTTAAAAGTTAGTTTCGGTCAATCCATAAACGTCGAGCTGTAATTGTAAATAAAACTTGAAACAACCATCCCGCTTCGGTGTACAGTGTCCAAGAAAATGTTTCGTGAACCCGCTGTACTCGTATTAGTCAAAAAAATATTTTAACTTTAATTTCTCTAGGGCCAAAACTGAAAAAAGCTGTACACATCTCGTCGAACTGAGGTGAGACAAGACGAGATGGCAATTGCATTTGTATGAGTTAATTCCATCCTTTTCTAGAGCATCTTTCGTAGAATTAGTGCCATGAATATGGCTTCGAAACATAAAATAATCATGGTTTTAACTGTGCTAAGTTTCGTGTTGTCTGTCTATCCCATTGGGGAATACAGGCGTGATGTTGTATGTAGATTGTAGATATCCATAATTTAGTTACCTACAGATTGTCATATCCGCCTGACACTCATCCCTAAATCCCACATATCATCATCATCAGCCTATATACGTCCCACTGCAGGGCACAGGCCTCCTCTCAGTATGAGAGGGCTTGGGCGATAGTTCCCACGCGGGCCCAGTGCGGATTGGGAACTTCACACACAACGTTGAATAACTTCGTTGCTGTGTGTAGGTTTCCTCACGATGTTTTCCTTCACCGAATAGCTCGTGTTAAATATCAAATTTGATATCGCACATAAATTCCGAAAAATTCAGAGGTGCGAGCCCGGGGTTTGAACCCACGACCCTTTGCTTGAGAGGCCACAGGTCGAACCGCTGGGCTATCACGGCTTAGTAATAATACCACATATAAATTTTACAAATTATACTGTGTCGGTTTAGGTACTTAAATTAAAGTAAACAAACTTTATGTCAGATTTGACAGATTAAGAACGTTTTTTTATTAAGTACCACCCAACTTTTTTCGGATGTTCAAATACTTTAGCAAAGGAATCTTCGTAATATTTATTGATCTGATGAACCTTAGTGTTCTAATTCCGATTGTTTCTGGTATGTATTAGGTAAATTTTAGGCACCAACAAAATATTTTTTATTGTTTCCTTCCTTTGCTAAACTTTTTGAATATACGAAAAAAGTTGGGTAGTAAACAAAAGACGCTCTTAACCTGTCAAATCTGACATAAAGTTTGTTTACTTTAATTTAAGTACCTAAACCGACAGAGTATAGTAAGTTCTTTCACTATTCTACCTCTTTCATCTTTGCAAACCTAAAACTTGCTAGAAGTAGCTGCAAAGCGTGATATAGTCATAATAATGGTTTTGTCTATGTCACGTTTCGTGTGCTCTGCCTAGCCCTTTTGGGAACACAGGCGTGATTGTATGTTGTAGTAAGTTTGTTGCTGGTAGTACCACCTATTGACAATAATAATTAATTCAACCAACGATTACGCTGCCAACTGTACTTAATTCTTCAAAGTGTTACGTGCGTTCCTTGTTCCACTTCTTGAGAATTTTACAGCGTATTATTAGTGAACACGTATACAGTTTAAAATTCTTCAAACGAGGGTAAAACAACACTTCACATCAAAAGCTTTTCGACTTGTAAAATAATTGATAACTACCAGTGGCCCACTTCGGTAGGTATTAGTCAATACAATAGGCAATAGGCAATGCCTGTCTGTTCAATTATTTTCAAAAATTAAAATAAACATACACATACATACATAATATTCTCACGCCTGTATTCCCAAGAGGGGTAGGTAGAGCACTTGAATGCAAAATTCCAGTGCCACCTTTAGCAATTTCAGGGTAACCAGTCGGTTAAACGTGATATTGCAGTGACAGGTTGCTAGCCCGTCGCCTACAATACACTAACCCTTTCGAAGAGTCGACTCTTACGACCCCACGGGAAGAAAGGGGGATGTGCTATTCTAAACCGGCACCACACGGGTATTATAAACAAAGATACATAAATAGCATGATTGTGGTGTCAAATGGAATAGGCAGTGCATTTGAAATGTTTCATAATAGACAAAACCAGGGCAGAACATTTTGCAAAGCACTTAATTAAAATTTAAGGTACCTAAAAAGTCAGATAAAAGAGGAATAATAGTGACGGGTTGCTAGCCTGTCGCCTAAAGCATACTTTCACTTACCTTCCTTATGCCCTTTACAGCATCCACGAAGGCAATGGAAAAGTGTAATTTTACTTTGAAGTACAGGCTAGCAACCTGTAGGCATTTGCACAGTTGCACGCCTAGCTCTTCTGACGTCTTAAGTCTAGTATCCGTTATAGCCTATCTCACGTATGACTAATCATCATCGTCATCAGCCATAAGACGTCCTATGCCGTCAGACGTGTCTATGTGTGCGTGTGCGATTGACGTCTGTACCTGTAAGTTAAGGATACACTAGGGGACAAAATGTCC
Organism: Adoxophyes honmai; assembly: GCA_005406045.1. NCBI lineage: Eukaryota > Metazoa > Arthropoda > Insecta > Lepidoptera > Tortricidae > Adoxophyes > Adoxophyes honmai. The sequence continues at coordinate 63,856 of BHDV01065522.1, forward strand.
CACGACATTGTGTCGGCGACATGTCAAGCGAAGTCGCCCGATTTCGCCTGACATATCTGGCGACATCGCGCGACTTATATCCGCGTATATACCTACACACGTGCCGCGCGACATGTCGAGCGAAGTCCGGCAACGTCGCGCTACTTCGCCCGACGTTGCTGGGGATACGTGTCGTGGGACATTTGTCCCCTAGCGTATCCTTGGCTTATATTTGTGTCACAGGCTTATTTGGAAAGTTTCAATCATCTAATGGAAACGCAGGTGCTTTGTCACGTCGCGACCGATCGATGACAGGTGACAGCTCCCGAGTCGAATGTGGGAAGGCTTATCGATTCGCGGAAGCCGAATGGCCTAGAAAAATGATGAGGGAGTTGGGGACAATTGTGTTGTCGGTCTTAATCGATACGGCGAGGGAAATAGGTGTATTTTAGGCGACAGGCTGGCAATCTGTTGGTTATACCTTTTTTTACAAACTTACATATATTGCCCGTGTGGTGCCGGGTTAGAATAGCACCTCCCCCTTTCTTCCCGTGGGTGTCGTAAGAGTCGACTCTGGGAAAGGGGTTAGTGTATTGTGGGCGATGGGCTAGCAACCTTTCACTGCAATATCACGTTTAACCATCTTGTTACCCTGCTGAAATTGCTAAATGTGGCACTGGATTTTTGAATCCATGTGCTCTGCCTACCCCTCTTGGGAATACAGGCGTGAGAATATGTATGTATGTATGTTCATATATTACGCCTGTATTCCCAAATGGGGTAAGCAGAGCACACGAAATGTTACGTAGACAAAACTGTGTCTAGTTCACGTTCCGTGGCTACTTCTAGCATATTGTTTAGGTTTTAAGTTAGCAGGTATAATAGTGACAGGTCGCTTATAATATACCTTAACCTATAGTTAGTCCTTAGTAGCCGTTACGACATCCAGAGAAGAAATGGAGAGGTGTAATTCTAAAGCCGACATCACACGGGAAACATACATTCTGATGAAATATTCAGCTACACTTCATACAATGGTCAATTTGGCCATATGCTATGTATCGCAGTTACGACAATATTTTAATGAAATCAGTTATAATTCATATAATTATATACATAATTTTAATGAAAGCACTGCACTATCAAAACATACATACATACCTAGGTACGCATAATTATGATCAAGCCTGTATTTTAGAAGTTTTTCTGACTTAATCCTAAGCCTGGGTTTTGTTTATGCAAAATTTCGTACCTACGTACAATATTTCTTTTACATTTTGACGACGAATAAAATTCTAGGTTTGACTAACCTATTTAGGTAAGTTAGGTCGGAGATGTTTTGAATAATGCCTTAAAAATCAATAGATACGAGCCAAAGCTACCTATCAACGAAACTCAACAATGAATATTAGCTTAATAAAGTAATTTGTCTACCTACCAAAATAATAAATTGCCTTTTTTAATAACGTTAAGCCATTATGAAGGAAGAACCTTCGACGTACCTGTTAACAAAAGCTTCAACTATCTAATGGATTATAACTAATACTTCGCTTTTATTAATATTGTTCGAGGGCCGGCCCAGTCCATTATTACGTATACTTTTCTATGTAAATGTGTACTCAAAGTCTTATGACGGGAGAAGGTCTTGAGTTTTCCTTTAATATGTTGAATATAATATACTTTTTGGTGCCTCTCATACAGAGAGGAGGCCTGTGCCCTGCAGTGGGACGTATATATAGGCTGATGATGATGATGATGGTGCCTTAGAGTTTATTCAACTGTATGAAAATCTTTCGCTAGTAAATGATTTTTGAAAAAGTGTATGACTTAATAGAAATTAACAAGTAGAATCAAAGAAGTAGTAAGTCATTTTTATGCCTGTGCCTAGTTTGCCTGTTTATGGCACGTATTTAGAGTCTAGTGATTTAAATATTTATCGTATTTCTTTGGGTTAATAAAACACTTTGTATTGTCACCAGGTGATCCGTAGTCAGCCTAATTCATTTAGATTCTCTCTTTCTCTCTCAATCATGATATTTGTCTAGCCTACAGCGTCCTTTCAAAATACATTAGCAAGAAATTCATATCGTGTCGGAAATACACGTATCCACCTCCTGTTAAAAAGGCTATGTACGTATTATGACATGGGCACGTCAAAGCGCTATCGTAAAATCGGCACAACCTATCAACTCAAACGCCCTGAAAATGTCTTGTTGTTTATTATAAAACGACACAACTGCATTGAAGTTCTTGTTGGAATAGGCTCTTTTGAATTTGGGTTAGTTCAGTTTATGATTAGCGCCTGAGTAAATGCTTAGGTTAGGGAAAGAAACATGTTGCTATAAGATTTTGAATAGGCGCTAAAATTTTATTTGGATTTTTGGTAACTGCCGTGTAGTGTCGGGCTTAGAACGCCTCTCCATTTTTTCCGTGGATGTTATAAGGAGGGGTGACAGGTTTAAGTATGCTTTAGGCGACAGACTAACAACCTGTAAATGTTATACATTTTAACTTAAAACCAAAAACATAATTATGGAAATTACCAAGTAGAAAGTAATAGAGGGTCATTTTGACTCAATTAAGTGAGTCTTATTATAATAGTACGTATTAAGCCATTGTTGCATGAATAATTTACGTTGCCACTTTAACAAAACAACAACATAATTCTTTGACACGCGACCACAGACTTAATCGAATAAAATCAATCCAAAAGCCATCAAATTGAACTCTGTCAAGTATTTTAATACATTCACAATCATAAATCATTTCAGTAAGTTTTACTATTTTATGTAATACTGTTCTGTAGTCTTTGTTTGACAAATTCCAGTACATATTTATTATGTACGCGGGACTTAATCACGATTTAATCGAGAAGGTAAATCGATTAAATAAATATGAGTGAGAATCGCGACAGTTTAAAACATTATAAATTCCATTAAGTACATCTATTTGCCTCTATTTTTTATTTCGGGATAGAATCACACTTCTCCTATTTCTTCCGTGGATGTCGTAAGAGGTGACTAAGTAAAGGCTCAGGTATGCTTTAGGCAATAGGCTAGCAAATTGACACTATTATTAATACCTCTTCCGTCTGTTTTAAAACCTAAAACTATGCTAGAAATGGCTGTAACGTGAAATAGTCATAATCATGGTTTTGTGTATGGTTTCGTATGCTCTGCCTACCCTATTTGGGAACATAGGCGTGATTGTAGAATGTTGGATTTCTCCGCAATTCGACGACTAAAATGCGCCTATTTTGCGTGGAGGAGCCGATACGGTTTTTTATAACACCCCAGCTGCTTTTGGGGAACATAGGCCGGATTGTATGAATGTAGGTACGTACGTATTTACATAAGGTCGCTCAGTAAACGTCGGCAATCATCGGAATTTAATGTACCATCACGAACAGGGATTGTTGAGCCACTTACCTATGGTTGTAACTTGGTCGTGTAATATTAATCCAATAGCTGACATCTAGTCTGTCACATCGGTCATTGATTACACGTCTAAATTGCGAACAGTGGCAAGTGGCTCAACAATCCCTGTTCGTGACTGTACTTAACACATTTGGTTGAATCGAAGACTAATAGCGATAATTCGATTGCTGATTGTGCGATGAGAACCCTACCCAAGGTCCGTCTTAAGATTTTTTTTTTAGTTTTTTAGTAGTTAACAGTGTATAAAAAATTAAAAGTTAAAAGAAACAAAATTTTATTTTTGCAAGGCTTTTTTGGTCACCTTATTAGGGTTTCGTACCCAAATGGTGAAAACGGCACGCTATTACTGAGACTTTGCTATGTGTCTGTCCGTCCGTCCGTCGCCTGGCTGTATCTCACGAACCGTGCAAGCAAGTTGCACTGCTAGCTAAACTCTTGAAATTTTCACAGGTTATGTATTTCTATAATATTGCCGCTATAATTTTCGAGTTTACCAGCGCTTGGTAAAAACTATGATTCCCAAGAAGGAAGCGCCGTATAAAATTGGGTCAAAGTATTTAAAAATCAAAATCAATAAAATAAAACTTTTATAGTATTTACTGTTAGTCTCAATCTGGCGTAAATTCAAAATCCCGATGATAACCGTTAATTAAAATAATATAATATTCATTAAACATACACAAAAATAGCGTCTTATCACACGCCATTATCAGATATTTCCAACCAAAACATTCGTGACGTAACTCCCGAACCCCAGTCAACATAATACAATGCAATCGCAAACAACGACATAATCCAATAATTTGGAAGCTCGCTTCCTTCGCAACTGTTTACAGTTGACAAAATATTAAGAAGCGCACGCGATACAGCCGCCTCTTGGAACTCGTAAACAATTAACAATGACTGTTGACGTTTGGAGTAAACACAGCATTCTTACATGGCCGTCCGTCCGTCCCACTTTTGGTGGAAACCGCCGTGGCAGTCGGTGCATTCGTGACAATCCAACAAGCCGCGACCGTGAATTAGAAGAAAATAATTTGAAAGTGGAATCGAATTCGGAAATTTCAAACTTTGAAATGTGAATTGATGAAACAGTTGAACAGCAAAAGAACGCGAATGAAGTAAAAACAAATGATGATCAAGTTATATTTGGAACGATTGAAACGATTAATAAAACGCAAAATCATGTGATGAACATCAACGCGAAAGGCATAATTTTAAGTATGAAGTGTGAATAAATCAAACCTTTGAAACTAAGTAACTACCTAGCTAAGATCAAACTAAGTAATACTAACTAGCTAATCAAACTAACTTTGGAATTAAAAACCAATGAAACCTGTATACTAAGAAGACTCTAAAATCAAGATGCAATGACAGGAAATATAACTGATGATTTATGCAAGATTTGTGACGGTCGAATCGAGTGCGCCCCCACTGCCATCCTCCTCATTTCTTTGGTGCACACGTTGTATGGACATATTGGTCCGGAACCAGACTATTTTGGAAAGAATAGGTAACGTACTAATCTACTAAAGCAGTTAACACTAAATCATGTATCCGTGTCAACTATGGGACATGAAGGAAAAGTATTTTAAACGTTTAAAGAAGGAAAATTTGCTCAAAGGAGACTTAATTTTATTGTTAAAACGTAATACTGAGAATCGAACCAATTTAAACGTGAAAAATAATCTTTTGTTTTAGTTAATGATGCCAGTCGAAAGACTGCATAAAATTAAAAGAAACAGGTAGATAGAAACAAAATAAAAAACATCCTGTTTTAAATATTTAAGGAACCTTCCCTTTATGTTCCATAGTTTTGGAAACCTGGGGAATATGGAAACATCTACTATGTATATCGAATGTTAAAATAACAGCTGCAACATTGATTGGTTGGTATTATATCGGATATCAAGGAGTTGCAACAGCCTCACTACACCGCAGTGAACATGATGCAATAATAGCACAAAGTGCTTCTTGTATAAGGCGTTCAGTTTCCAAATGTAGAATTTATAAAGGACCTTGACTATTCATAGTTTTTTTAAATTAGTCGACACTGGGAACTTAAATCAGAACGTCAGTTTTTCCCGCGGGGAATAAAACAGTCATCCTTTTTTTTTACTGATCTGATTAGTGAAGGACATTTTTGTTATACAGCGGCGACAAAATTAATTTTGCTGTAGCAAGGTTACATACATACATACATATTCTCACGCCTGTATTCCCAAGAGGGGTAGGCAGAGCACATGAATTCAAAAATCCAGTGCCACGTTTAGCATTTTCAGGGTAATAAGGTTCTTTGTAGAAAGTCTTATTTCAGTCGTCCAAATTCTATTTATCAGTTCCGTTCAATCTAGGGAGCTGGTAAGTAGATTTGTCTCATTTTTCGTAAAGAAAATGTCCTTTTCTAAACAAACATGTAAAAAAGAGACAACTACTACTACAACCGTCAACTGTCTCAGTCAACAGAAGTTAGAACTGCAAACTCCCACAGGTACAACTTGCTGAAGACAGAAGAGAAATTAGGCGAAGTACCAAAGTTCAAGTCGTACTACCGAGGGAACCAAGAGAAGGGGTACTCCTACCAGGAGAAGATACAAGAAGATGAGTACGACTTCATCGTGGTGGGAGGAGGGACGGCAGGATGCGTGGTGGCCAGCAGACTGTCGGAGAATAGGAAATGGAAGGTCAGTACTCTTTTGTTTTTCTGTCTTCTTTGGTGCCTCTTCAATTGGTAGAGGTAGTATTAGCAGTAGGTTGGTAGGCTTCCCTGAAAACCAACTGCATCAATAAGATGCAGCAACTCATGGTGAGGGAAGGACCATTTTTCGGTTCTCTTGTGTCACCAAGATGTACTGTAATAGTTTGAGGATTTATTTCAATTTTTGTATGGTGATGGTTTGGAGACCTTAAAATTATCATTTTTCTTTCTTTCTTTCCTTTAGCTTCTTGTACTCATCATTATAATCTCAATGGAAAATCTCTCACTATACTCCCTAGTTTTGGAGGCAAGATTTTTCTGTGGCTATGTTTTAATCCTTTAAACTATCCTACCGACAAACATCACAACAGTATTCCCAAATAGGGTTGTCAGATCACCCAAAACGGTACATAGCCAAAATGTTTAAACGTAGACATTAAAGATGTATAAGTGACAATTTTGTAGCATGTCGCCTAAAACGCGTCTTGCGATATCCAGAGAAGAAATGGAGAGGTGTTATTCTATAATTCCGACACCACACGGAGGGCACTATTAAACACCTTTGTACCCCTAAACTGAAAGCCCAAGATATATCCTGAAAGTGGCTACAAAACGTGAAATAATCATAGTTTTGACTGTTTAACTTTTCACGTGGTCTGCGTATCCCATTTGGGAGTAGAGGTGTGATATAACGTAAGTTTTTCACTTATACCTTCTACTGACGCTATGCTTGTCATAATCTTATCAAGCAATTATCACTCACTATAGTCACGTCTAGGCTCGTAACGTACGTAACACAAACAAACAGTATGTCTGTCATTATCACAACAGTGTTAAGTGGTTAATCTGATGCACCTGGTAAGGACCCTGAGACAATTAACGTCTTGGAAAGATGATTCAAACTAAAACAATAGTTGCTTGTAGTATGAACAATAGTTTTATTGCTTTCAGGGGGTTATTGTTCAAATGCGATTTATTTTATGCTGTCGATTTTATTTAAGTTCTTATCCCTCTGTTAATACTAGAAATTAAAGGTGCTATAAAAAATACTTTAGAGTTTGAATAAGTGCTTCTGACATAGATAAAGGTGACATTAAGTAAACAATGGTTGAATATTTGTGGTGCTGGTTCGGAATAATACCTGTTTCATTATTTTTCGTGGATGTCGAACGAGGCCACTAAGGTTAAGGTATATTTTAGGCGAAAGGCTAGCAACCTGTCACCATACTACCTCTGAACTTAAAAACTCAAAAGTATGCTAGAAGTGGCTACTCAAAATGGTCATGGATTTATCTATGTAGAAACACAGGCGTGATGTATGTATGTGTTACATAACTTCCACCATTTTTGAGGGATATCGTTGCATCCTTTCCACCAGCATAATTATCCTACATATCCACTGCTGTACAACACTTTACCAGAAAAATATAGTCAGGGAAATTGGATGTTTAGCAGGTTGAGATACTTCTAAAATTGGCCTGATTACTGTTTCAAGCCAGTTGCATGACATAAATATTCAATTTTGAACTTCATGGTGAAGTTTGTTCTATTATGCGAACAAATTATGAATGGGGTCAACCTGCTAAACATTCAATTTCCCTGACTGTACTTGGTTGTGCAGCATCGCATGAAAAACCGGACTGAACGTTACAAAGACATTAAGTCGCTAAATCTATTTATGTTTACCCTTTTACCTCAATGAGTCAATTCCGTCACGTGAACAATATGTGATTAACGACACAATGGTATTTTTCAGTCTAAAGACTGTTTACTTGGAACTTTGTGGATTCCCAGGGAAATAAGTAGGTCGCGAACTTGGGGCTTTGTGATTTTGTAGGATAGTATTGTGGGGTTAGTTTAAAGCTGAACAACGAATGTATTTCGCGTGAGAGAGTATTTTGCGTGATATACGTTGATGATTTAATAGGACTGAGGTGACATTAGGGTGTTTTGTTATTGAGTCTGTACATGAAACGTTTAGATATGTACTATATCTTAATAAAAGTCAGCTGTAATAGGTAGTGTAATTTTATTTTCATAGATAAGGTACAGGGATTGTTGAGCCACTTGCCACTGTTTGCAATTTAGACGTGTAATCAATGACAAATGTGACCGACTAGGTGTTAGGTATTGGATTAGTATCACACGACCAAGTTACAAACATAGTGGCTCAACAGTCCGGGTTCGCGATGGTACCATCACACCTCCTTCCCACAATGGTAGGCAGAGACCACTTTGTTTCACCTGCTACGATCCTGACAGACCTTTTTTGCTTCGTCTGCTTTCATTTGAGGATATGTCTGAAGTGGTAACAGGTTATTGGTCCTTCCAGGTGTTACTGCTGGAAGCGGGTCCTGAGGAGCCGAAGATGGCGCTGATCCCAGGACTCACCAGCGAGTTCCGCGGCTCCAGCCTGGACTGGCAGTACACCATGAGGCCCAAGAAGGGGTGAGTGTCTTCACGTCTCTTTTAAATCCCTTGCAATAGACAGATTTCCGCAACATTACAAGTTAGTAGTAGTTAGTTATGGGAAAGGGAAGCAACAGGAGACTCTCGCGCGGGCAGCTTCCTCGCTTAAAGTCTAGCGATAGCCATTCAACGTGGGAATGCTGCCTGGGTGATGGGAACCCTACCCAAGGGCCCGACTTTTGAAATTTTTGTTTATTTTTCGTTTAATTTGAGGAGTTCTTTAGTGTAAGTGCAATGTTACTTGCCTTACTAATTTAACAAAGTAGTTACAAATTGTTAGTGTTGTTACGCAACAAGCCTCAAATCAAACAGTACCGGTAGGTTACATTATATTGTTATTTCATTGCACATTGATGTGTTTGTCATGAAACCGTTAATATAGTTAATTTACACTCCATTCAAGAGCTGTGTTTCATTCCGATAAGATAGTGAATATAGTTGAGCAGGGAAATATATACATGATTTATTTTTATATACAACCCACTTAAAATGTAATCTTAATTTATAGTTAGTTATGATAGATAATAATTTACTATCAACATACTTAAACTCTAATCGTAGGTATCGACAGATGGACACAATTTAATGGCATGATAAGGTCAATAGTATTAAAATGAGATTGCGCAGGTTGTCTAAGAAACTTTATTTTATTTTTTATTTAGAACCAAAACTTATTCTATCATTACTGGGCTATACCTAACGCGTGTGTCAACTCTCTGTAATTCTTCACCTTAAGAGGGCGCACACATTTTTTACGAACGTAATATAAGATCAGGTGGGGGAAGAGAAATTCAGGGGCAGGGCAGGGGTAAGAGGCACCACAGACCATAACTCGTCGAGTTACGAGTGATTATGGTCTGTAGAGCCCTCTTATCCCTGCGTTTCTCTTCCCCCACCTGACCTTAGTGGTTTTGGACCAATGTTTAAAAAATCGTGAAATGTAAATTAACTCATATTTAGCCATGAAAAAAATATGGTTAGACTAAACATATTCTGTAAATTTACAATAAAATTGTTTCATTTGTAATTACATTAAAATCAATGAGAAAAAAAATAAAGTAATGGTTCAACTTTCAAATTATGTAAAATGATATTTGAATAATAAAAACCAATAATTTGATTCATGTTAATCCGTTAATCCCCAGTAGACTATATTGTCTATCAGATAATAACAAGTTAATATCGTTTATGGTAAATTTTAATGGCAAATTTTCAAGTGAAAGACAGCTCTGACGCGTATTTTTGTGAAAACCCTTCAACAAATTGGCTAAGTAAAAGAAATCTGTGTTGCTAATAAAATATTTTTTTCCGTTAATCCCTAGAAAAAGAGTCTATTTATATGTTACAGTAGTTTTTCTTTAAAAACTTAAGGATTTACAGCTTTCTAAAGCATTGGAAAAACATCAAAATCACCGAATTTTGTGTGCACGCTCTTAACATAATAATTTTGTTTAAACTACTTACTAACAACATTTAAAATATCTTACTCATACACGGTCTCCCAACATGACACTATTTGTTATATTTGCGACCAACACTTGAGGTATCCGAATCACCCCCGTATATATTCTGCGATTTTTTTATATGCTCGGCACAAATTTTGGGACATCCTGTATACCTCTAACAGCAAAATCTGTAACCAATCCCCTTGATATTACCATCAGTCAAATAGTTCTCTTCTCCAGGTTCTGCCAAAACCGTTTCCAGTCGGGCTGCGAAGTGGTTCAGGGCCGGGTCCTCGGAGGCACCTCCTCCATCAACGACATGGGCTACATGCGCGGGAGTCCCGCTGACTACGACGAGTGGTCCCTCTTAGGCAACGAAGGCTGGGACTTCAGTCATGTCCTGCCCTACTTCAAATACTCCGAGGGAAACTACGACAAAGACATTTCGAAGAACAAACTCTTCCATTCCACCCAAGGACCTTTAGATGTAGGACGCTATCCTTACGTAGATGATAATGTTGATGTACTGTTAAGCGCTTTTAATGAACTAGGCTATAATTATACTGATATCAACGGGCGAAGCCAGTTGGGCTTCATGAGAATACAGACGATGTCGTATTTCGGAGAAAGAGTCAGTTCCTACACCGCTTTTATAGAGCCTATTAGAAAATTAAGGACCAATGTAGAAATTATTACAGAAGCACTAGTAACTAAAATTGTTTTTAAAGAAGATAGAGATGCTCTTCTGGCTGTGGGGGTAGAGTATATAAAAAACGGTACAAAAGTGAAGGCTAAAGCGACTAAAGAAGTTATTGTAAGCGCTGGCGCCATCAACTCTCCTAAATTACTGATGCAATCTGGTATAGGTCCTAAGGAGTATTTAGAATATTTGGATATAATGCCGCATCGTGATTTGCCGGTTGGCTCCAATTTTCACGATCATATTTCTGTGTGTTTACCTGTAATTAAACTAACTAAGACGGCTACTACAGCTAAATTCCCTGATAAATTGAAAGACATATCCACCTTTTATACCAAAGGTATAGGTCCTTTATCAGCGAATTTTCAAGTGGTAGCATTCATAGAGACAAGTATGTCTGATATTTTAAGCACTCCAGATATTGAAGTGCGATTCCGAGGCCACGATTCGAACATGTATTATGATAAAATTGACATGTGCATCAGTCTTTTGACACCAAAAAGCCGCGGACAAGTTGTTCTCAACGCAACCGACGCTGTGTTTGGAAAACCATTGATTTATCCAAACTTTTTGAAGGAACCATCAGATGAAAAGAAACTTCTAGAAGGTATCCAAGAAATTGTTAAACTGTTTGATACTGACGTGTTTAAAAACGCTGAATTCGAGTTTGATCCACGACCCATTTTGAACAATGAATGTAAGAATCACGAAAGAGTATCCGAAGAATTTTGGTCATGTATCATTAGACATTTTTCGAGCCCGCTACATAATTATGTAGGTACATGTAAAATGGGTCCTGCCAAGGATCCCGAATCCGTTGTAGATGCTAATTTGCGAGTATATGGTTGTAATAATTTAAGAGTAGTCGACGCGTCTATTATGCCTAAAATAACTAGAGGATCCACAGCAGCACCTGTCATCATGATTGCTGAGAAAGCCAGTGATTTAATAAAAACGACTTGGTATTGATTTTAGTGTTTTATTTTACAACTAAACTTATCGTCTGTTGAAGGAATGCCCTTTGTTCTCATTCCAGTCTTTGAGAAGCATTTTCGAGGCCTTCTCTGCTATCATCATTGTTGGAGCAAATATACCTCCACGAACGTGAGTAGGCATTACTGACGCATCTACAATCCTGAGTCCTTCTATACCATGAACACGTAGATTAAAATCAACCACCGATGTTGTGCTATTTTCTCCCATTTGACAAGTACCTATAGGATTGCTAATAGCTTTAGTATAATGTCTCGCTATGCAATTCCACTGATCTCTATTCTTCAATCTGTCACAAGGGAACAAATCTAGAGAAGCAAACTTAACTTCATTTTTTTTCATCTCTTTGGTCTCAAGTATCTGTAGTGCAATATCTATGCTGTCAACTAAAGTGTCCAAATCTTCAGTTTCTTTTAATAAGTTGGCTTGTATTATCGGCCGACCATATTTAGGATTGCGTCTACTAAGTGTAACCTTTCCTTTACTTTTCGGTTTAAGTAGAATAGGGTACACATTGACTAGGTTATAATAAGCCATTGGGAGTTGAGTTTCCTCTGCTGCATGCACACTCACATTATTCAGCAAGAATTTATCACTCCTAATAAAGTTGCCTTCTAAACTCAATTCTACATCCGGAGCATTTTCATTCTCATACAACTGTATGAAAGCTGACAATTGATTGATTCCTCTGGAAGCCAGATTACCGTTTCTACTTTGAAACCATTTCTTAAAATCATTAATGATATCACTATCTGCTACAGGAGCTACATCACTTAAGGCAAAAGATAGTCCTCCTGTGGTCACTTGATCTCTGTAATTCAATCCAACAGGCAAATCAACAACCATACTAATATTAAGCCTCTTCATTTCCGCTTTCGGTCCAATACCAGACAAATGCAGCACTTTTACATTGTTAACTGCTCCAGCTGCTAAAATAATTTCTCTTTTAGAATACGCCGGACGTTCTTTACCTTTCTCTACTTCATAAATAACACCTTCAACTGTTTTTTCATGCCTGTCCACAACTATTCTAGTTACCGAGGCGCCAGTTATTACTACAAGGTTCTTCCTGTGTCTTACAGGTTTTAGGAAACCACTGTTGGTACTAAGTCTAGTGTTGTTAGAAATGGCAAACTGGTTCAGTACGATGGCCTCAGGGACATTGGTGTTTATATCGACAGTACGAAGACCCATTTCTGCGAAGGCAGTGGCAAAAGTCTCTATGTATTTGTCGACGTGCTTGAACCTTTGGAAACGCATTTCTCCGCCACGAGAATGGTAGAAAGAGTTCATTAAGACGTCGTAGTCACCTGTAATGCAACATAGGAATTAATTGCCAGTCGAAGATTGGGTGTTCAAGGATTTAAACTCAATGGAGATTTAGATTCTAATCCCTTGTATAGTGAAGTATTAACCACAAATGTAACAGTTGATAAGGTTTCACTTACAAGAGGATGCACTACTTTTAAGAAGTTTGTATTTCCCCGAGTGGTGTCTGGTTTAGAATAAGACCTCACAAATTCTTCTGTGGATGTTGTAAGAGACCACTAAGCATTCTGTCGCTATTGTTTCTTTTAACTTAGAATCTAAAAATATGCTAGTAGTGGCAACGGAGCGTGAAAATGGTTGACTGCGAAACGTTTCATACGCTCTACCTTCCCCATTTGGGAATGCAGGCTTGCTGTAAGTATACATATTTGTATAGTAAGACGACCCAGTAAAAACACTTAAAGTGTCATATCGTTCGTTCTGTTGGCATAAAAAATACTTGTCTTGTTCGAAATGACAGTGATATGTACTCATTTCATAATGTCAGTAAACGTGAGTGATAACATAGCTTATTAAAATAAATCGGACTTTATGTAAACTTACTCAACACTCGACGTTTACTTTGAGGAAAATGGACACTGTTTTTTCCTAAGCAACATACAGCTCATGTCAATAATTCAAGGAAATATTGAAGCTATTAATATTTAAAGGGACTAGTCGAGAAAGAGATAGCGATAGTCGGTTGAAAGTATAATTGTCGGCAGGTGTGGTGTTCACACATATAAATATACTCATGGTACAGTTGAGTATCAAATCAAGAAGTTTATTACAGTTGTTTACAAATGCTGTGTCGCTAGTTTAACTAAAATCAAGATGCAAAATTATGCTGGAAAATTTGATCTTCGTAATTTTAATTAAAATCAGAAGAATGAGCTAAATAGTTAATTTATCTCGTAACCGTATTTCAAAAGGCATTGAACAATTTTTTTTTTGTGCCTGTGTTTCTAAATGGGATAGTCAGAGCTCACGAACCATTACATAGACAACACCATTTCACCACTATCTATTTAAATTAACATTTTTCTTTCCTTCTTTCAGGATGACTGACCACTTTCAGCATAGGTTTTCAGTAAAATATAAGAAGTATAATAGTAACAGGCTGCTGTCCTGTCGCCTAAAATGCACCACCTATTTCCTTAGTCGTATTACGACATCCACGGTAAAAATGAAGAGGTATGTATGTTTTGACGGCCGAATAGACCAGCGGTTAGAGAACCTGACTGTGAAGCTTAAGGTCCCGGGTTCGATCCCCGGTCGGGGCAGATGTTTGTATGATGAATACGAATGTTTGCTTTCGAGTCTTGGATGTTTATCTATATATAAGTAAGTTTATCCGTTGTCTAGTACCCATAACACAGGCATTAAATTGCCTACTTTAGGACTAGGTGGTTGGTGTAAAATTTGTCCAGTGATATTTATTTATTTATTTATTTATGTATTATTCTAAACCCAACACCACGCAACAAATACTTACAGAAAACTATAACTAATTAACGTTACCAATGTATGTAATTATGTATATTCCTTTACCTCTGTTAAACGAGTACTTGTTTTAAACTAAACATCTTTTTAACACCTACGGCGAGTTTAAAATAGCTTCAAACAGTGGGCGCAAAGTCCGGTACGGAATTCCTTGCATTCTTATTGTTAAAGTTGCCGTACTGTGTTTAAGAGACGTTATAATGGGTGTGAGGTTAAAAGCACCTCTTTTTTCTTCCGTGGATGTTGCAAAAGGCGAATAAGCAGGCTTGCAACCTATTACTGTTATAATATGTATCTCTATTATCTACGGATTTGGTAATGAACTGATATAAGCATGGTACTGGCACCAATCTATATAAAATTTTGTGTGCTTTCCCTATTTCTTTTCGGAATACAGCCCTGATGTATGTATGTATGTATGTTTTAGGCGACAGCTATTACTGACAACTACCTGTCACTTTTATACATCTGTCGTAACACAAAACGTAAAAGACGACATAAAAGACGCTAAACTCATGTCACACTAGCCCTGTAACCCGTAGCAACATCCAGGATGACCAGTTCGTGCAGGCGCTGTGATTTGTGACAAATCACTGGTGACTGGTCACCTCCGAGCAACCATGCCATTAAACATGGTGAATCCAAACTCACCGTTGTCCTCAGAAGCCTTGAAGTACTCCAGTAAGTTCCCAAACTTCCAATCTACGGAACCCATTGAATCCTTATGCCATCCATCATAGTCCACCTTGGAACCGCGGGTGTATTTCATATCGTTCGTAACGGAAGAACCGCCGAGGACCTTAAGTGATTAAAAGTTAACATTACTATGTAAAACAACACTTACCCTATACCTAGTTTTGATAACAACATCTAGCTTGGGTAATTATTATGACAATAAAAACCTGTTAAAAGTGCTTAGTTGTTTTAAGCTGTTACAAACGGAATTCTGAAACCGTGTGGTTAAAAACGAAGAAGGGGTGTAGCCTTTTTAACTTTCCATCTCTCTTTAAGTACCATACATGTATTTAAATACACGTTAAGAGACATAAAATATTAAGTACATACCTAACAAGAACAGGTTATAAATATAGGTAAGTACTTATTATGAAAAGTGACTAAAATTCTAACTTAAATAAAATCTAAAAAGGACCCCCATAGCATGTTGCCTAAAAGGCTGGCAGAGTTCCTTCTTTGAACCATGCTAATTAGGGTCTTCCCATGTTACTTAGTCGACGCCTTTCCGGCAAAACGCGGGTAGAAAAAGCTTTATGTCAATGCAATAAGGGCGAAGAAGACGTCAATTGGCTCGGCCCGCTCGGCCGAGAATAGCCGAGCTAATTGACGTCTTGTTCGCCCTTATTGCGTTGACATAAAGCTTTTTCTATCCGCGTTTTACCGAAAAGGCGTCGACTGGTTTGGTGAGACCCTTATTTAAAAAAAGTAGCTGCGAGCCCGTTGGTCGCCAGTTACGTCAACCAGACGTTGAAAAAAGCATGGCGTCGGCACCACACGGCCCCAGGGTCTCGTTTCCTATAGCAACAAAGTTATAACCAGAACCGAGGGCCTGGTATTATACTTTTTTATAATTGGGCCGTTCCCGTGAAGATGTGATGGGTTAGGCTGTCGACGCAAGTTGCGTCTCAAACTAAAACCTTGAACTCGAAAGGAACTCAACGATTCTGATTGCGGATAAATTGGAAACTAAGGCTGTACATCCAATGAAATCGTCGTCATGAGCAAGAGAACTGATAGTAATATCGTCTTGACACTTATACCTGTACTCTCTTAGGGTACTTCCTTAAAGAAAAAGGTTTCCGGCACAGACCAATCTGTGCGCTTCGGTATCTACTGGTGCAGGGTCAACTTGCATTGAGAAAGAGTGCTTATAAACAATGATCGGAATAGTTAGTGCCATTTCAGGTAAATGACCTTAAACATTGTAGACTAAGATTCTTGTGGATAAGACTTGTGATTCCCCTACTCCAAAAAACAGACATTGTACATATATCATTAACTAGCTGTGCCCGCGACTCCGTTCGCGTGGAATAGTGACTCATTTTCCCCGTTTTTCCCGCATTTTTCAATGTTTCTTTGCTCCTATTACTCACAGCGTGATAAATAAAAGCCTTCCTCGATAAATGGTCTATCCAACACAAAAAGAATTTTTCAATTCGGACCAGTAGTTCTTGAGATTAGCGCGTTCAAACAAACAAACAAACAAACAAACAAACAAACAAACAAACAAACAAACAAACAAACAAACAAACAAACAAACTCTTCAGCTTTATAATATTAGTATAGATTTACTTTCGTTTTACAGTCACATGTCATACAACTATAAAACATAACACGAAACATTAACATCATTCAACCTATTTCTTTTGACGTCTAGTATCCATTTATATGTAGAAAAAGACTTTTCAACATCTACTGATGCCAGTATACCAAGTGTCACGCACTCTTTCTTTAAAACATACTTTGAACCAAACACTAACTTAAAATGTTCATTCAAGTCCCCGGGCTAAAAATCTTATCCATACCAAGCTTACGCACCGAAATGACACTACCTATTCCGATCATTGCTTATAAAGAAACAGGCTTCAACTTACCTCTAATTAGTTGTCTTTGCAAGTTGACCCTAAACCGGTCAGTACTGACTTGTTCAGATTTGTCCGTGCCAGAAACCTGCTCCTTTATGTAAGCACCCTTAAATACTTTCAGCAAGCGGTTCTCTCACTCTTAGAAACGGTGCAGATAGTATACCAGGTATGTACCTTCCCAGTCCGAACTTCACAGCTGCCTCCAGGCCTTGAGAGGCAGGAGAAGTTGTTCCTCTCAGTCCTGTAGTTCCACAGGATGGGCCTGTAGTCCTTGGTAGGGACTCCTGGGATGTCATAGTCTATGTTCTCTTCGTCTCCTGCTTCGAGGAGAAGGACCTGAAGTTCGGGATGGAAGGTATTAATGTTTGGATGAAGGTTTAGAGAAAAAGAACTTAGTGAGTCATATCCTTTTAGAAGAATTGGAGAATCACACTTTTGAGTACCTATCTGTCTCAGTGGTCTTATTCTCTAATGAAGTCACATTAGACTACTAACTGAACTATGATGAACTAACTGAACCCATAGACGAGGTCGACGTCGAGATGTTAAAATTAGCAGTCTCATTAATGAAAAATTTGACAGCTCGGTATCGAACTCTTCGACTAGTTTAGTTAGTATTTAAAAAAGATACTTGTTACAATTATATAAGCTATAAGCTATAAGTTTAGAAATTGCAGTGCCCTTGCAGGGTTAATTTTGAAGCGCGGCCTGCATAGGCTTTGTAACATCTCCATGTACAACATTTGTGCAATAAATGATTTGAGTTTGAGAATTTCAAAATTCCGGTAGTTTCTCTTAGAAAAGTTGTAGAATCGTCTCAACCGGACGGAAACCGCGCTCACAGAATGGTCCTAAAACTGTTTCGAGATATCGTGTCTGCGAGCGGTGTCTATATGTGCGTTTTGAGCGCACTTTTTATGGAGATTAACTTCTGTACCCATCCCTATTTTGTGTGCTATTAGACCCTTACATAAGTGCTCCCTATCCTTCTAATTCCGAAACATAATACTCTGGCAGCATCAACCAAATTGACAACGATTCAATACCACTTACCTTGTGCATACAAATTGTCGTAATTTATTTGCTTGTCTGTCTACGTATCAATAGAGCCGTGAAGGCGATGGAGTGATAATATCGTGATAAAATTATACAAATAGGTATTAGACGTGATACTTCAACTGACGCCTGTTATCGTATTGGTATTAATAATTGGCAATTGAGACAACGGTTAAGACATTGCGAGATTCGAAGTTTCGATATGTTTTAGGGCTCAAGGATGAAAACGGGACCCTATTACTGAGATTTCGCTGTCTGTCCGTCCGTCTGTCGCCAGGCTATACCTATAATGTATAACGAACCGTGCTAGCTAAACTACTGAAATTTTCACAAATTATGTATTTCTATTGCCGCTATAACAACAAATTATTATTATTATAAGCCTGGGTTTGTGTCCCACTGCTGGGCAAAGGCCTCCCCCCATGACTTCCATTCGTCTCGGTCTTCTGAAACTACCCACCAATCACTCAAGAACACGTCCAAGTCGTCCCGCCATCTCCGCCTCGGCCTGCCTCGCCGCCTCCATCCGTCTTGTGGCTTCCACTCTGTGGCGTTTCTGGCCACCTGTGCGGATGCATGCGGCTGACGTGGCCCGCCCAGTCCCACTTCAGCTTGGCGGCTTTTGCTCCGACATCAGCAATGCGTGTTTTGGAACGCAGAGTAGTGTTCCGGATCCGGTCGATCCGTTTCACCCCGAGCATGCTGCGTTCCATGGCTCTCTGGCAAACCTTCAATTTGGTCTTCTGCAACTCTGTGAGTGACCAAGTCTGAGCACCGTAAGTTAGGACAGGCAGTATGCACACGTCGAAGAGTCTCCTCTTCAGGCTCAGAGGAAGATCGCCCTTTAATATGTCTTTTAATGACCAATAGCTCTTCCAGGCATTTTGGATACGTCTTTCAACTTCTTTATCCTGTCTATGACTGAAAGAGACTAATTGGCCAAGATAGATGTACTCATCGACGTATTGTAGATACTGCCCGTCTACCTCTACCTTACGTTTCGTGCTGTTAGTCATCACCTGAGTTTTGGACCTGTTCATTTTAAGACCAACTTGAAGGCTCGCAGAGCTTAGCTGTTGTAGCATCAACTGGAGCTCCGATGCAGAAGAGGAAAAAAGGACTATGTCGTCGGCGAATCTGAGATTTGTTAATCTTGAGTCGCCGACAACGATACCCTTATTCTCCCAAGCGGCCGCCAAGCTTCTGAACACCTGCTCTAAAGTGCTCGTGAAGAGTTTAGGGGAAAGCGGGTCTCCTTGTTTGACCCCTTTTTCGATCGCAAAGGACTGTCCGGATGATTGTAACTTGATATTTGCTGTACTATTGCTATATATGGATTTGATCAAGTTAATGTAAGTGGGTTCTATTTCGTGATGGTAGAGTGCTTTAATTATAGAGGAATGAGATATACTGTCGAATGCTTTGGAGTAATCAACAAAGGCAAGATATAACTGTTGATTGAATTCGTTGCATTTTTCTACAATTTGGTTTAGTGTGTGAAGATGGTCAGTGGTAGAGAAACCGGGGCGGAAACCGGCTTGCTCTGGGGGTTGGTGTTTATCTAATTGACCTGCTATGCGGGACTCTAATATTTTAAGGAAGGTTTTGTATATATGGGAGACCAAACTAATAGGGCGGTAGTTGTCTAAATTACTCTTGTCACCTTTTTTGTGGAGCAGAATAACGCTAGAATGGAGCATAAGTTTAGGAAATTTACCGGTTCTTAAAATGGTGTTGAAAAGATTCACTATGTGTGGTAACAAAGTACGTTTCCCAAGAATCAAGCACTCCGTACTGATACCGTCCGCTCCAGGGCATTTGCCGAACTTCATGCATCGAAGGGCACGATTCACTTCATCCTCCGTGATATCGTGAATGGTTTCAGAACAGAAATACTCTTCAGTGGTGGATATTTTAGATGAGTCAGAATATAGAGTTTTGTAATAATCTGAGCAAACGTTTAATATTCCATCTCGGCTGTATTGTTTTCTACCTTCCTTGTCCATTAAACTAGTAATCCACGGTTTTGCTCCGCGATTAATGCCTTGTTTTGCTATTTTGAGAGAAGTGTTTTTAATGAGTGCTGTCTTTACTGCATTTGTATTGTATTGACGAATATCCCGCCTTATGCTGCGTTTTACTTCTCTGTCAAAACTATTGTAATTCTGTGATGATCTAGTGATTGCACGTCTACGTTGGATCAACGCTAAAGTGTCGATGGATAGTTTTTTATGTCTTTGCTGGTTTGATTTAATTTTGCTGCTTGCGTAATTAATATTGTGAATAATTTTCTTATACTGATCTTCTACGTCTTCAACGTCTAAACTTAAACTATCAACAAATAACAACAAATACTAAAAATAAAATATAATTATTACGCATGGGGAGCTTCCATACAAAAACGTGTTTATTTTTTACTGGTTTCGGTACGGAACCCCTAAAACGCGAGTCTGGCTCGCACTTGGTCGGTTTTTAGTAAGGGTTTTGACTGGATTTCACGAAGTCCTAAACCAATACCTAGCACAATAGAATAGAGTATTTAACAATAGGAATGACATAACGCGACCTCTTAATAAAAGAATAAATTGATTAACCTTTGGAACCTTTGGTCAAAGAGTTAATTTAGTATAATTACGGTTGCGTGAGGAGATTGAGTAATTCACAGTTGAATCAGTGTTGAATCGTTTTAAATATCATTAGATAATTGGCCTGTATTCCCAAATTGAATATGCAGACCAAAACTGCTACAACAAAACCATGACTATTTCACGTTTCGTGGCAACTCGCATTTTTTTTAGTTTTTGAATTTCAGGTATAATTATTGGCAGGTTGCTAACCTGTCGTCTAAAATACTTACACCTTAACATACTTCGTTATTCGTCTCTTACGACATTCACGAAAGAAATGGAGAAGTGTTATTCTAAACAACACGGATAGTTCGTATAACCTTGAAAAATAGAATCATTAATTTTATTGTTGTTAATTTTATACAACAATTTCGGTTTAATTAATTGACTATAGACTACTCAGTCTTTTTTTGTAACAAATTAAACTTTGTAAAAAAAATGTATTTTGTTAAAAACAATTTCTGTTAAAGTTTCTTACGGCGGATTCTTGCCAATGATGGTCTTTCCGAAGCGCTGATAGACTCGAAATCGAGGTGTAAAAGTGCTTTTAGGAGTCTACTTTCCTAAACAAAGTTTTGAATTTTGAATTTAGTCAAAACATCAAGTTTTTAAATAAATATCACAACGATCGCGTTCAAACAGCAACACAATGACACCGTTTTACGATTGTCTCAAATATAAAATAAACCTTACTAGTTCAACACTAGGTATATCTTTGAAGTCTTGGAAAGAGAAATCGTATTATGAAATTGTAATACTATGCTGCACAATGCGCTTGAACGTTTGTTTGAAATAAAAATAGTCTGTTAGGTCATGTCTATTTTAAGCCAGTCTAGACGATTATGAGACGGTATACCTAATGTATACATAATGTGTAATACCTGTGTTGTGTCGGCATAGAATATCACCTGTCCATTTCGTCCGTAGATGTCGTAAAAGATGACTAAGGACATAGGTTTTGGTATGCTTTAGGAAACAAGCTAGCAACTTGTCACTATACACGGTGCTCGTGAGCATTGCGAGAGATTTAAACCACGAATTCCAGAGGCTATAAGAAGTAATAAATGTTATATGAACTTAGGTCGAAACACGATTTTTTTATTATTATAAAGGCACGTTAATACGACGTTAGCAATTATTATGTATGAAAATAATTAAAAAAAAAATCGTGTTTCGACAAATCTCTCGCGATGCTCACGAGCACCATGTATATTATCTTTCCATTGTATTGACTTGTGGACATGTTTGGATGTTAGTTACTCTTCCACGGAAAAGCTGCTGGATGGATTTTAATTAAATTTTTCAATAACGTAGCTTAAACATCAGAATAAAACATAGGTTACAATTTACAAAGATATTGTGTGAATTTTCCAAAATGTGACGATAAGGCGCAGCGCAGACGACAGACTTTTGTGCGATCGAATCTGCGTGGTTTGTATGCATTTTGCGCCGGACTTTTTGCTCGTCGTGTGCGGTACTGCATATAATTCCGTAGGTTCTATTTTTACAGACTAAAAGTCCGTCGCGTATAGTCTGTCGTCTACGCAGGGCCTAAGTGTCCAGTAAGTAACCGAAATCTACGAGGACGAAGTCGCGGGCGGCCGCTAGTTTATAATATTAATGCGATTTCAAAGTTATATCCCCACGCGGTAATAAGAAAAATGGTTTTTACAGACTGACAAATAACTCTAATCTCCCACGCAGTCATCCTAATAACCTAGTATATAAAGTGTTTATATTAAAGTACTAGCTGTGCGCGCGACTCCGTCCGCGTGGAATAGTGACTAATTTCCCCCGTTTTTTCCACATTTTCCCATATTTCTT
>BHDV01065522.1:92156-103149 GCA_005406045.1 Adoxophyes honmai
GGGGGTGCCTTTTACAATATCCGCCCCGGGTGTCACCCATGCTAGCTACGCCACTGGTGCTATTCTAACCCGGCACCACACGGGATGGTGGTATCGTGACAATAAAATTTCGAATAGGTATAGCTACGATTATTCATACAATCGATTAAATTATAAAAACCTAGTGAGGCAATACAATGCATAATTATAACTTTATTTCGGCAATTCATAAATAAATATGTAATTATAATTAGTTTTTTTGGATAGTTTACAAGATAAATAACGTAGCAATCGGAGCGTAAACTGCTTTTTTGCCGAAAATATTTTCCGCGACTGATACCTACATTTGCCAACATGGCATTTCCCGACTGCATTCTAATTCGGAAACGGGAAACTAAGTATTCTGAATTTTTAGAACTACCTTCTAGAACACTAAAAGAAACTTAAATCAGATTTGTTTTATAAGTTTTATAACTGTTTTACAGTTTGAGAATAAAATGCAGCCTTGGCTAAGTGTTGAGCTCCCGTAATTTTTTTTTACCAAAGTCAATATTTTTTTTGTTCAAACATTGAACTTGCAGCAGCCCGATTTAATAGAAAGTAGATTTATTTTCAGATTAACATTTTTCGTAAAAATAAATAAATACCTACTTGAAGGGTTTAGGTATTATCGAAAATTTCTTTTTTTATGGGTTGTTTTTGCTTTGTTTCCCGATTTTCACTTCGTTTACAAGCAATAAGACAAAAATAGGAATGCTCAATACTTTTGACACAGTCGGAAAATTTTCGTCGAGAAAGCAAAGAAGTGTCATTCAAAACAATTCAAAAGTTAAAAATAACTTACCTCAATAATATAAACGCGATCATCTTCATAAACCAATAACCTCACATTAAATACGATAGTCTATTAGCCAACTGAGCACGGTAATGGAAGTAATGTTTTCACGACGCCGCGTTGCGAAAAGGACCATTGGGAAACAGGATGCGTTTGTCAGCTGTGTGCCTGTCTGTTTCAGGGTACGGTTAGCTTGGGAACCGTGGAAAGACTTTTGTAGACTTCGTACACACTTTTTTATATTTTGACGCTCGAAAATTAGTTTAAAAATTAAATGAAAATTAAAGTAAATGAAAAATTCATCAAATTTCATTTCATTTAATATTTCAATTAATTTCATTTCTCTTCATTTTTAAATTACTTTTAAATTCAAATAAAAAATAATAATATTGAGATGTACTTTAGGCGACAGGCTAGCAACCTGTCACTATGCATAACCTACCTGCCAACTAAAACCTAAAAAATATCGACACCACACAGGAAAAAAAAACAGCGCCAAAAATGATATTTGACTCTATAAAAATTATACCTAGTTATATTAGACACTTCGCGGTCATGACGTCAATGTACTTGAATTTGTTCATGTTGACTCGTAGGTCAAGGAAAACCGTTAAGTGAAGAGGTTATGTATAAGAGTAGGTATGTTTACGTCGCATTAGTTCTGGTTTTAATTTTCTCGCAATATTGTTACATACACACATACAACACAACTCTCATACTGAGAGGAGGCCTGTGCCCTGCAGTGAGACGTATATAGGCTGGATGATGATGATGATACAACTCAATACTATTTTGTCGCCTAAAGCAATCATTTATTTATATTTTACAACACCACATGGTTCCCGGAGACCACATGGTTATTCATAACTATCTTAATTAATACAATTAAAAATTATGTGCAAATTGCCACATGCGTTTGAGCGTAAAATAATTGTGATTCTTCATGCAAATCATTTACACCGACGTTACCGAGTAAGGTCACTGTAAAGTTTTGGTAATGTAACATACAATACATACATACATCACGCCTATTTTCCCAAATGGAGTAGGCAGAGCGCACGAATTGTGACAAAATAATGATTACGACTATTTCATGCTTCGCAGCCACTTCTAGCATAATTTTAGGTTTGAAAACAGATGGAAGAGGTAGTATAATAGTGACAGATTGCTAGCCCGTCGCGTAGAGCATCCCTAAACCTATTTCCTTAGTCGTCTCTTACGACATCCACGGAAGAAATGAAGAAAGTGTTATTCTATACTGACACCGAACAGGACAATTTTATTGGTAATGGTACAATTTTTTTAAAGTGCTCTCGCACTATTAATTACCGTACACTTTTTTTTCGTCGAACAATTTTCAGCAAAAACAGATAAGGCTCAAGTGCCGTGTGGTGTCGGGTTTAGAGCAACACGCCTCCATCTCTTCCGTAGATGTCGTAACAGCCGATTGGGAAATAGGTTAAGGTATTAAGGTATATTTTAGGCGACAGGCTCGCAACCTGTCACTATCTTAACTTAAAACCTAAAAAAATATTAAAAGTGTCTAAGTGATGTAGTCATTGATGGTTTTGATTGTGTAGCTTTGGAAATACAGGCGTGATGTAAGGTAAAAGTACCAACCAATGCTCGACGCCTCAACGCCCAATAGACGGCACCCATCTGTCACCTGTCTTACTATGACATAAGGTTGCTAGTGCCAAGCATTGGGTCAGTGTCCAGCACAGGGACGTTTACCTTATGTAGGTAATTAATAAAAAAATGGTTTAATAGTCAGAAAATTGCGTCGGTTCACGCTTGGCGGTACATTAAGATCCTGTAGTTACGGCCGCGCTGTAACTAACAGTTAATGCGGTATTAGTCTTATTAGTTATGGTAATAAGTATTGTAAGGGTTAGACAGCGGATAGTCTTTTACACGCACACGGGAGGAAAGTGCCTCTTTACGTGTCTCAACAAATTCATAAATAGTTATACTCAGTTTCGTTTAAGATATTAATTTTAACGGTCAGAATTTGATTTTTTTTTTAACAGAAATCATAAAAGATAAAACTGGAAATCATTATTGCAATAAAACTTACCACTGTTGCTATAATGTTTTCAATGCAAACTGTATCATCATTTGGCTTGAGTTTACTTTATAAATGTGTAAGGATTTGATAGAAAATGTAATGTTGTATAGAACGGAGTATATATTTTATTTCTGCACGTCTGACGAAATGTACCTATAATATCTACTCGACTTTTCAATAGATGTTACAATATTGGAATTTTCGGCTTTGAAAAAAAAAGTAAACTTTTTAAATGAAGTCTACTTATCATTAAAAAAAGTAGATTGACGATTTGTTTTTGCTAAATCTATTTCAGTGTTCTCTTTATTTTCTGTAGTCATTGTAAAATGTTGCGTGTACAGCCCGGGAAGTAATTTCCCCTCTTGTATCGTAAACAACTATTACACTTACCTCACCTCCAACCGATTTTACCTAAAAACGGCATGCAATAAACAATTTACAAAAATTAAAAAGCAAATGAACGGGAAGATCTACGTTAATTAATAAATACAAAACCATGCTAGTTGTTTTCTATTGACAAGGTTTGTCATAATTTTAAGAGTGTACCTATTTTAAATTTACGTTAGTATCAAATACCGAGTAAAGTAAAAAAAAATTGTTTAGGTAGACGTGACGTTCTTGTTGCCGCAAAAACTCGTTTTTAATTTTGACGCCATTACGCATTTTTCTTTCAGTGTGCTAATGTCCTAACTTTGGGCGTACCTTCTTAATCTACCGTTAAGAGGCAGAGCAGACGACCGACTTTTTGTGCGATGGAGTCTGCGGCGCACAAAAAGTCTGCGTGGATTGCATGCATTATGCGCCGGACTTTTTGCGCGTCATGTGCGTTACAGCATAAGTATAATTCCATAGGTTCTATTTTCACAGACTAAAAAGTCCCTCGCGGATGGTTTGTCGTTCGCGCAGGGCCTAAAATGTACAACTTCTTGTTGAAGTGCTGGAATTTACTATCGCTATCAGTGACGCATTGAATTGTCAAGTGGCTTTCGTTTTTATTGCTAGGTCATTCAGTTATCATCAACAATCAGTCGCCAAAGATTATCTTGATGAATTGATGTCGAACCAACCGCGTTAATGATAATCGTTATTTTTATTACATAAACCTTTAATTTTTTACGACTTTCTACCCACATCTTTGTATGATTATTCATCACTGAAGCCATTTTTGTTTCTTCCTATTCGTGATTCTGCAGTTTTCAAAAACAGCTATGGAGAATATTGTGCAGAATCTGGAGAAGAAGCAATAACGGCACAAGTTTCGAATAATCCACTTGGTATTATGATTATGACTCAGTATAAGTAAATATTTTTTAAAAGACAATTTAATAGGTAGTTACAATCCTTTTAAACCACTTTTGCATTAAGACGAATTGCTTCTATTTCAGTTACTTTTTGGGCAGTTTTATTTTTATGTTGTTTACTAACAAACAAAATAATTATTAATGTATTGTAGGTAGTAGATACTCTAGTAGTCCATAATGACTAGGACATATAAACGCTTCTGTATTCGACAAAAAACGAACGTTTTTTTCTATCCAGAAAAACCGAGTGTTTGAATACATTTTTTCACCAAAAGCGTGATAACTGCTATGTTGCAGACAAAAGTCGTAACTTATATTACTCGTGACAAACCACAATACTCTCACCACGCGAGATCATAAACTGTAGAATAAGGTATGAAAAATATGAAAACAAACGCTTACTTTTATAATTTTAAACAAAAACAAACCGACTTCAAATTAGCAATATTTTGAAAGTATTTTGTTTACTGAATGTAAATTCTTCCCTCAAAAAGAGTTCCCTCAGTGTCTCTAAGATTCCATCATCAGATATTATTATGATTTCGTGCCAATGGGACCGATTTCGAGTTAATATACCCTTTCGATTAAAATAAAAATTTGAAAATCGGTTCACGGATCTCCGAGATATCGAGTAACATACACAAAAAATATATCGGTCAAATTGAGAACCTCCTCCTTTTTTGAAGCCGGTTAAAAATTAAGTGATTTTATCCAAACGCTTACAAACTAAAAAAAAAACTTGCGTAAAAAATCCACATAGAAATTATTATTATTTTACTCTTTTTTGACGTTACACTAGCAACCTGTCATTATTGTTTTATGGTACTTCTTTCACCTATGTTTAAATCTAACATCATGCTAAATGTGGCTACGAAATATGAAATATTCATGACTTTGACTTTGTAATGTTTTGTGTGCTCTTCCTACCCCATTAGGCAATACATGTGTGATGCATGTATGTATTGTACTTAACTGAGTCAAGGGAGCACCAATGTACGTTTGCTAAATATAGGTATTTTTTTTCCAAGTGGGTAGTTCATTAAAAAACTGACATCGGAAAATAGCAGGTTTTATTGATAACAAGATTTGGCGCTAAAAATAAATTCGCAGCGCATCCGTCCCTGTTTAGCTCATAGCTCGCGCACCATGTGCGACAGAGACGCATGCGCTTGCTCGCTGGCTTGTGACAATTTAAATTTGGAGATCGATGCGATAGCATTTGTTTTTAATTATCGGTTATATACGAGAAATAAGTAATTGAAACAATACATAAGATTACAGTTTAATTTTTCATAAGTTTATATTGACAATTATATTTTATTTTATGCTTATGTGCTTACAAAGAACAATTTACGTCCAACTACACACTTCATGATTACAAGCTATTTTTATTTTACAATATGATTCTAAAAACACAACCATTAAAAGGTTTAAGTCACATAAAATTTTTAACAATGTCAAAATAAAGCTTCATTTTATTATCGTTTCGAAACCAAAATTAAAAAATATAGCGATTCGAGTACGAATTTTTATTTAGTGAGTATTTTTAATTATGTGTGCAGATGAAAAAATTGAACGATTGCTAAAACTAACTGAATTAATAAGTGAATTAATAAGTGTAGCGCAACCTCATCAAAATAAGTATTTTATTGTATATACATATTTATATTTTTATCTACATACTTACATAATGTTGTCCTGTTTCTTTATCAGAACCGGTCAATTATAAACAATATAATCAGCAAAAAAACATGGACGAATCAAAAATGTTCACAATAAATGGTAAATTCTGACTGATTCCTAAGCATGATAATTTTAATAAATTCATAATTTTGCATCCTGTATCCACTGATTAAATGCATGTATGTGGCGTAGAATTGGTGTCTTCCAATAAAATATTATTCATACAATATTATTCGAACATGATAATAAATAACGATTCAATTGAAAATTAGTCATATCAAGTCAACTAAACGATAATAGTAGGTGGGACACTTGAATACAAAAATATCAATGAAAAAGTCACGTCTAATCTTAGTCAATATTCTTAACTCCGAAATTACAGTAAGATTTTATGATACTGCGGTCGGGGAATATCAGAAGAGGATAGTTTTATTTTAGGCTCGATGCAAATATTGGTAAAGATTTGCTGAGAATCAACAGCACTATCGATTTGCCATAAGTATCACCGCTTTTTCGTGAGTTCGTAAAATTTCAAAAGTAACGATTGTGCTATTGACTCTGAGTAGATCCACGCAGTACATGTATAAATACCGTCTCGCCTCTTTCCCAAAGAGGTGGACAGAGACCAACTGTTCCATTGGATACGATCCTGACATCTTTTGCTTCATCCACATTTGTTAATGTCAACGTACTCGTACATGCTTAAATGCTTCGGATGGTATTGACCTGTTTTTTTTATTTACAACATCTCCAATTCTTTCAAAACTTTTAAAATTGAGGGAAACATAATGTTGTACAGTCAGCGTCAAAAGTAACTGACAATTTTAGTACTGAGTTACGTCAAATTCCATACTAAAATTATCACTTACTTTTGACGCTGACCCTACCTCATTTCTGAAATTTTTCATAATTGAGTAACAATTTTTTTTTTGCATCTCGCAATGTAATGCAGAAGATACTGTCTTACTGCAAATTTAATATGGTTAGTCGAAACTATCATTTCTCTATTTAAATTCACGACTAGACTAGACGATCATACTCCTAAAATTATGATAATGCATTTATTTGGCTTTCAATTAATTTCTTACAACTAAATTAGGGTTTTACAGATAAAATATGCGGCTTCAAGCAAACTTGGACCCCACAAGACGTCTATGTTTCTAATTATTCGAAATTCTTATAATATTATTTACTTAGATTAGACTCCGTTAAAGAAATAAACGAAACGCCATTAAATGGTAAACTAGCCAGGGATATCATTATATACCACAGAGTTCTACTTAATTTGGGTGGTATTGTTTCCATTCTAAACCAAATAGCATTAGAAGTTGAAAGAAATTTGTTACGAACTAAACGTAACATGGTTAACCAGTCTTTCAAAAATAACTAGAACACTCAAGGACATGTTCTTTCAACCAATAATGAAGATGGTCATGCGATAGATGAACTAATTTCATGAACAGAACAAATGACACATGTTACAAATTTCTCACATCCGTGGGTAATTAGGTGGCTTTAAAACCATGCCTAATTCTTTTTGTTAACTATACAAATAATTTTTTAAGTAAATAACCTAGATCATATTCTTTTGTTTGTTGATAATCACTTAGTTTCATGATGTGTGAAGTATTTGAAATTGTGCTACAAAATATCAGGAGTTCATTTCATGTAGAATTAATACATCCAAATGAAAATCGTCGATGAAGATGAACAAGACTTTATAAACGATCTGTTCGTCGTAAAGTGTTTGTAGTTTCAAAATAAGAATAAAAAGAATCAATTTTGTCAACAAAAAATTAACTAGTAATCGAGATGCAAATAAAACTGCTTGGTGGACAATTGCGTTGCCTAGCAAAAAGTAAGCGGTCCATTTTATAATCGTGTTAAGTATAACAAGAAGTTAGCATTCAAAAGTGACAAAAACTAAACCAATACGTAGTAAATGCAGATCTTTAGGATTTTATAACTCATCCAAATGACATCATTAGTTATTCTTTGCTTCAGCAGACGATTGGCACCGGCATAAAACATTATAAATAGTCATAGTGGTGGGGTTCAACAGATTGATAGAATAACATTTTAAATTACTGTTGCCATGTTTAAAAAAAATGGGTTCATTGATGAAAAAAAAAACTAATAATAACATTCTTGGCTGCCTAGTTACTATCTACTTTTGAAAAATAAATTCTAAATATAGAATCACTTGTCTGTGAAATAATAGTCAAGTGAATTGTGAAAATAAGAACAACCAAACTGTACCTAACTAATTCATTGAGTGCTAGATATTTTTAGAAATACTAATAGTAATTGGCTAGTCTCCAAGTAGAAGAGTCAGTTTTTAATACAATTATCGTTCTTTGTTATAGAACGGGAGTTATTTCATTCATTTTCACAATATCATTGGTAATTCGGGTACAATTTTAAGCACCCGTATGAAAATAAAGGGAATGTTTGCTTATATTGACGAATGTCAAACTAAATGAAAAATGAATTGCTAGTATCAGTAAAATCGCACATACTATCAGCCAAATAAGTGATCGAACAATTTACTAAACAAGTTCCTAACAACAATCTAACTTTCATGTATTATGTGCTTTTGGCATTGTTGGTTCATGACATACAAACAATTGTCAACTTTAAGGTGGCAGATCATACATTTGGCTAACTGTACCTACCGCGCTATTGGTGACTTACAAGTAGACCTACACTTACATGAAAATAGTGACAGTAATAAAATAATCAGCCTATACATAACTAAACTGAACGTAGTGGCAGAAATTTCCAACAAATTTAATTTTAACTGAAGAAAGCCAATGAGATTTGTGCTTCAGTCGTGTGCTAAACAATTTAAGGAACTAAGCACCAATTCACTTATAAAACTTTGAATCATAACTACCAGGTATATCTTAGAAAACGTATTGAATATATGGCAGGTCCGAGAGACCTGGTCCTACGCTAACAAGGCATATTCACTTTGAGCCTATTATTATCTATCATTACCTATATCACATGCGGAGATTCTAACTGTTTGGTTTAAGGCGCTTTCTGTGGAGGTGATCGCAGAGGCTGCAGAGATCGAAAGAGGTCCCGTGGACGGTGGTGATGTGAGGCTCCCAGCTGCACCTCCTCAGTTTGTTCCTCAAGCATTTCGTGCTCGTTTCGATGAGGAACCATTTCTCGGGGTCCATGTGTGTGGTCTCGAACAGAGTGCTTCGGTCACCCGGGACGAGGATAGCGTCAAACTCGCTCACGGGTATGAAACCCTGGTTGTTGGTGATGAAGCAGAGCCCGCACCGCCTTGCCCGGAACACATCCGCCCCTTCCTTATCCGTAAACACGGGAGTCCCGGGTGACGAGAGATATATAAGCGCGTACTTGTCACCCACCCGGAGATCGTCGCTCACGAACGCGAAATTCGCCTCAGGCGATATGGAATACGATATTAGGACGTAGATCGTGGAGTAGAATAGCACTATGAGCACAGTCTTTTGTAATTTGGACACTTGACGCCAGCACATTGCGGCGGCGTTTTGGACATGTTTTCTCGCGGGGTAGCCACGCGTGCGACACCGGCGGCGCGCGCTCGCCGTCTGTGTGAGAGCGAGACAGAGAGCGGTCGATACCCCTCGCCGTCCTTCGAGTCACCCCTCTCGCGGGCATCTCTTTTCTTCAAACCACAACTCTATTCCGAAGCTCTAAAGTCCATACTTCTTTGAGGGAGGCACGGACACTTGTTGGCGGTGCGATGACGTAGTTTTGCGAACTCGGTAAAGGTCTGCCGGTTTGGCGTTTCGCAGCGCTAAGTTCAGGGCTGTGAGCGCAATGCGCATGCGTGTTGTGACGGAGTGAAGTTGGCCCGCTGGTGCAGGATGCAAGTGAGTCATGGGGTGCGCGGGCGATGTTCAGGGCGTTCTTTTTTTAAATTTTGGATTCGGAGCGAAACTTTTTTTGTTTCAACGGCAACGGCTAATTTAGTTGCGGTATGGACTGGATTTTAGTCGGTTGTTTGATTAAGATATTAGGTAGAAGTAAGACACAAACTAAACCTCTTTCTTCCGTGGATGTCATGAGAGGCGACTAAGGAAATAGGGTAAGACTAGCAATCTGTCACTCTTGACCTCTTAACTTAAACCCTAAAATGTGCTAAAAGTGGCTAGAAAAAGTGATTTAGTCGTGATTTTGCGTGATTTTCGTGTAGTCTGCTTACCCCATCTGGGAACAGGAGTGGTGTATGATGATAATGATGTGTGATGTAAAAACTAGCGTTTTTCATTAAAAGTGACTCGACAAACATTACCGAATTATTGCTTCCTCTAAACTGTTCCCGCTATCTTATCTACAACTGTTTTATGCTTACACTGATAGGGAATGATGATTATGTCACACGAAAATCAAGAAAGTACTTATCGTTCCAGTAATTTTCGGCACTCGACATACGCACGATAAGTGGGTGATTACGAGTGATAACATTAGCAGAATACACACACATAATCACACCTGTATTCCCAAATGGGGTAGGCAGAGCAAACAGAACACTACATAGACAAAACCATGACTTTTTTCACATTTCGTACCCGCTTCTAGCATATTTTTAAAGTTAGAGGGTACCATAGTGACAGGTCGCTAGCCTGCCGCCTAAAATATACATTAATCTATTTCCTTCGTTGCCTCTTACAACGTCCACGGGAG
This sequence comes from Adoxophyes honmai, assembly GCA_005406045.1. Taxonomy (NCBI): domain Eukaryota; kingdom Metazoa; phylum Arthropoda; class Insecta; order Lepidoptera; family Tortricidae; genus Adoxophyes; species Adoxophyes honmai. The sequence goes on from BHDV01065522.1 coordinate 102,712, forward strand.
GAATGGAGAGGTGTCATCTAAACCCGACGCCACACGGTAAATAACAAACAAACACACGTAAACACTAAAGTCACCGATAAGCTATGTCCACACCAATGCGCTTTCACTTTCACCTTGCGTCTTCCTCTGACGCATGCCCGTGCAACCACGTGCTGAACCGTGATTACTGATTGCTTTCTAAACGTTAAGAGGATAGGAGTCGCACCACTTCTCCATACAAACGTAGTACCCTGTTTTCTCCGTGAATAATAACATTAGAGCAAAATTTTTTTTTACATTATATTTGTATTTGTTGTGGCTATGCCCCTATGATTTGCTTTTTTCGATATCCTTATCCTTATCCTTACTAATACTATAAGTCAGAAAGTGAGTTTGTTTGTTTGTTTGTTTGTTTGTTTGTTTGTTTGTTTGTTTGTTCCGCTTTCACGCCGTAACTAC